>KN822965.1:340316-350563 GCA_000827465.1 Tulasnella calospora MUT 4182
AAAGGGAAACCACTTGGGTCTGAGCACATTCTACGGGGCAAGCTAACTTTTGCACGCTTCGGTCCAACGTTAGAGCTCTGCGTCACCGCTCTCCGAATACACTTCACGTACTATAAGCTCTCACCACCTCTGGCTCACCTTCGACATCATCACTGCCCGAAGTCAGCCTGACGCAACACACAGCCCCGGGGATCGTGTCCAGCTTGTCCCTCCATGTTAGCATCGCAGTAGTGTTGGCCGTGACCTTACGGACATGTTCCGGATATCTCTCTAGGACCGCTGGCTTAGGGCCTCCACCCTCTGGGTCTCTCTGACCAATACCTCCGTTTCTGAACACGTATCTCCTATCGCCCAATTTGCCTCCTTCTACGGTTCAAGACAGCCCCAAGGCCCTCCTGATGCGATGCCATATCAAACTTGCCGCCAATCCCTACACTCTTCCATTTTACTCACATTCCCTCGCCCCGCGATAATATTTAAAGACAACGAGAGGTAAGGTGGGTTCACGTGTAGCAGTGAGAGTGGTTGATAATCTTCTACGGCAATCAGCGAGCGGAAGAAAAACTCTGAAGGAACGAAAATCATATTATATATGAGAAAGAGAGGCAACGTCGGCCTTTCCCGCCACATCGCCATTGTGAGAACACGTACATCCATCTGCCGCTAGACGTCCGCTCCGCCGTTCCCTTTGACGGCCGCCAAGGACAGCTGATTTTCACACATCTGGGACGAGCCAGTATCGTATGATCCGAATCCTTTGTTGTCGAAAGTCCCAAACTATCGTCGGGCGCGAGACTGCAAACAGCCGGAAAGTAACCCAACCTACCGGAAAGAAAGGCAGATAGTAAGAGCAAGATTTTCTCTTTGGGCTCTATTTGACGTCGTCAGGGACATTTCTGCCACTCTACCTGACGCTCTACCTGACGCTCTACGTCCTCTTCCTTCCTTCTTCCTTCTCTCTCCTTCGTCTTCCTTTGGCGTTCCTGGACATGTATGTAATACCCGATTGATGCCACGGTTGTATCACCCCGGCGCGTCACCATACAGATGGGGAAGGGGGCACAGGGGCGTGTGTTGGGGTGTGGGGAGCTGGCATTCTAGGGATAATCAGCGGATGTTGAGCAAGTCCAATGGCCCCCCAATCTCCGCAGTTTCATTTGCTTGGAATGTCGATATGGAAACATGCCTGTTGAGATTGCGGCTTTGGCGCGCCTTAGGGTACCGAACTATCGCACGCAGGTTGCGAACATCCGTGGGCATAGAGGTGTTGCCGGACATGGGTGCTCTTTCCTATGCTCGTGAGCCATGACTTACGCTATAATGCGGTTTGGCGTATGGTGCGGACAATATCCCAGCCGCCGCAATTGATTGTCGGGGGAGGCTCCTAGGGCTGACCCCGCACACAAAGAAGCCAGCCTCCCAGCACAACATTCTGGTTCGCTCAGAGCTGAGACTCTGCCCCTTGACGTCAAGTGGGAACCTGCCAGAGTCTTTCATACCCAGGAGTAGGATTGCTTGACACGCGTATTGTTTGACGTTAAGTCTCAACCACCACCTTCAAAGCTTTATAAGATTGTCAGCATGTCCGGGTGAGTCCAATCTCAGACTTACCTTCATAGATCCACCTTGCCTTGAGAATCCACTTGTTATTAATGCCGCAGTTCACCTTTGCCGGCGACAAAGACGTTGGGCCTAACCTTCCCGCCGAAGCGAAGCAAACTGCGTCGATGAACATATGGCTCAGTCGAAGGAGATAATGGAGCACTCTGCTCCAGAGGAAAATCCACCGGTCAGCAGTGATTCGACCACAGATCCTTAGCGTGAGCGACGCCTTCGACTTTCGCTGCCACGTGACTGCTGTACGTGATTGCTGTTTTACCTGAAGGTTACCACTGTCGGGAGAAAGCCATACGGAAGGCCTGAGTCGAGCGAAGCCAGCGACAATCCGATCAAGTGAAGATAAAATCACTCTTAGATAGGCGATTAGTTATTGGAGGGACAACCCAGTGGTAATTTATTCTGACGACATCGGTTGGCTCAGCGATTCATGCAGTTCCTCTTATTACCACAAAGTCCCGTTAGCTAGCCTGGGGGAGACATAACAAAAGCACCTCACCCCAAGAATGAAATCCCACCTAAGACCTCATGTGAGAGGTGAATGCCGGTTAACACGTGCTCAGGAAATGAAATATATTGAACAAGAGAGGCGTAGCGTATGTCATGAGAGTGACAGCGAGGATAATGCCCTGTGGTCTTGATAATGCGTTAAAATAGCTCCATACTGAATGGCGGACCTAGCAGCCGCAACCGTAATTCTGAGAGTTATCTTGGTCAATCCGAATAGGATCCGGGTAATCGGCGTAGCTGTGCAACGAGACAAGTGTTTCGTATTTGAGAGTTAGAACTGAGTATTTGAAAGCACGAGGTTAGACGTTTCAAATTCTTACAGCTCTACTTCTGCTTCCTGTTGAAGGGCATTCTTTGCGATTGTCTGGAAAGCTTGCTCGACGTTGACTGCCTCTTTGGCCGAAGTCTCGAAGTACGGAATATTGCCCTTCGATTGGCACCAGGTCATGGCCCGTTTCTGGGATACCTGAGAGCATTATTGGGAGTTAATTTCTCGCCTGACTTTTGAAACGAAAGGGTACGCTGCACACCTGACGCTTGTTCTCCTCGACGTCGATCTTATTGCCCAGCACGACGAACGGGAAGTTCTCCGGATCATGCGGAGAGGCTTGAATAAGGAACTCGTCCCTCCAGCTATCGAGCGTTTCAAAGGACTTGGAGGAGTTGACGTCGTAAACTAGTACACAACAGTCTGCGCCGCGGTAGAAAGCAACTCCGAGAGACTGGAACCGTTCTTGCCCTGCTGTGTCCCACAGCTGGATTACCGTACAGATGAGATCAAGGAGCGAGTGGTAAGTTGAAGGCTACCCACCTGCATTGTTACAAGACGGTCGTCTACCATGACTTCCTTGGTCAGACTGAAGAAGGTACGGGAACATGTCAGCAGTCCAATGCGCCATTCGGAAGTACCGGGATGAATGGGTCTTACAAGTCGGCGCCGATAGTGGCCTTGTACTGATTGCTGAACCGTTTGTTGACATACTGGTTCATGAGCGAAGTTTTTCCGACTCTATAATATTTGAGTTCTAATTAGTGGTGGGCGGTAGACCTGACGACGGTCCCACTGACCCACTATCGCCCAGAATGATGACCTTGCAAAAGACAAATGAGTGTTTGAAATGGTTCGACAATTCTAGCCAATACCCACCTTAAGCAAGACACGGCCCATGACAAAAGATGTTGGAAGAAGAGTTTGAGAACGATAACGGTTGGAGGTGGTGCACAAGAGTTGCCTCCTGAACTGGCCTCAATCTCAACGAGTTCTCACACCATCGTCCCATGTTCGATTTGTGTCTCGACCATCCCCTGCCCCGCCTTCAATAGTCTCGACCTCTTCAGCCATGAACGCTGGGTGGCAAGAAGAACTTAGACAGAAGCTCGTCGAGCGCAACTCTCGGGAGTCGGCCTATGCTGGTATCATTGAGCAGTGTAGGTCTGCAAGACCCGTACCCTTGCTTCAAACTCTCACTATCGTCGTCGTTTTCGGCAGATCGTCGCCTTGCTCAGCAAACTAGAATGCTTAAAGAAAGAAATCAATCCCTCCTCAGAGCAGTTGGCACCGTGAAAAATCAGCCGTCGTCGGGTGTCGCTGGCTCAACGCTTGGACCAGGCGACGAGTGAGTCTCTGCGAGGCGATGCTTCGAAGTGACTACTGACGGGCTCCATTTGGCCTTTTATCCTGAACTCATGGCAGTGCTGTCCGAAACGCCTATATTGCATCTTTAGAATCCCAGATATCGTCGCTTCGGGATGAAATGGCTGCCGTCTACAAGACCCAAGGGCAGAACGCCCAGAGATTGCTTGCGATGAACGAGACACTACGGGAGAAAGAGGAGGTATCGCGGTTGTCGTCTGACGAACTTAGACGAGCCAAGGACGACGCCCTTGTGCTACGGCGTAAAGTCGAACAGCACAACGACCTGATGGCTGAGAAAGACGATCGGATGCAGGTGAGGGCCGATTAAAACGCAAAGTGGACAGCATGTCTGACAATCTCGCGGTCAGACACTTCTCGACGAGATTCAAGCCCTGGAGCTTGAACTAAATCAAGTAAATGACCGCAATCAGGTCTTGAAACAGGACAACGCTTCATTACTGTCGCGCTGGATCGACAAGATGAACGATGAGGCGGAGAAGATGAATAGTGCCAACACGTGCGTCCATCAGCCGTCCCCCGTTTCTCTCCTTTGGCCATTGAAACTGGCCCACCGATACACGAACTAGGTTCTACGAAGATCTGAAAGGCAAGGGTTGGAAAAGTGGACAAGGTGGAGGAAGTGATACCGGTGGGTCTAATAGTGGTCCTGGTCCTGGAAGCAGTCATCAACGGAAAGCTTCAGAAGACTCAGAGACATGGTCCGCTAATAATGGGGAGGTGCGTTCATAAGCCTATGTATCGATCTCTCATTTTCCTTCAAAACGTCCGTTTCACTTGTTGCCTAATTCCCGTCATTATTCCTACGCTGATACTTTCTCCTCTCCCTCGTCTCCTTTATCGTTTCTTTGCGGCTACCCGCAAATTCAACTCAACGCTACGCGCACGTCGGCATTATTCAATTCCTTCAAACGGGCCTCCCTTGTCATTGTAGGAACCCCCCAGCCACCAGCGGGAGCGACCACCCCGAGCGGCTCGGAAAGCTCCGAATGGCTAGTTGTGGATGAAACGGAGCATTGAGCGTGCCGTTCCTCTGTTATTCTTTATCATTGGGCTGCATTATCTTCCTTACCCACCTAACCTATCTCCGACATGCTATTCGTTCGTTTCTTCAATTTTCCGCCCTCGATCTCAGTTTACTGTATCAGTGTACTTGCCATTGGGTTCTCCGATTTTCTTCTCCTCTATACCTACCCTTGCCGGTGTATTGCAGGCTCGTCCGCATTTTCTATCAACGTAAACTCCTGAGATTGGCTCAGCGAGTAGTCGAACACCAGTTCATCAGACATTTGAGTTTTCAGAAACAAGTAAGGAGACCCAAGGTGGGCGAGTGGGGAGTACTTTTGTATGGAAATTCAGGCTATATACAAGGGTAGACAAGATATGAGAGCTGCTACGTCAAGAACTACTCGCTTTCCTCATCTTCAGCCTCCTCGAACCACTACGAGAGTGAACAAGTCAGACCCGCGCTAATGAGCGATGAAAGCAGTTTCTCACCTTCAGCATAGGTTCAGCCGCCTTACGAACTTTCTTGCTGACGTCCTTGCCAACGTATTTCTTGCTGACATGAGTGCCCCACTGCACGATGATGTCTTCCTCCAACACGTCATTCTGATAGAACTCCATGAGGATCTTGGGAACGACGGGAACCAACTGGGGGTAGTTGACGCCGACGAGGCGCTCCAAGCCGCCAAGAAGGGACTTTTGGTTGCGTTGGTTTTTCTCATCCTCGGAACCGATCGCCTTTCAGCACAAAAGTTTAGCTCGGAGAGGAACAAGCGATAGATATGCCACACACCTTCTGGAACACAGGCATGTACTTCTTCAGCTCAGTCATGACATTTTCAGTAAAGAGGGACTCGACGAGAGTCTGAACAGTCTTGTGTTTGCCCTCAATGCCGAGTTCGGCCGTTTTGTCCATTATAGTCTGAGGAGTCAGTCCTGCTCCATCATCTTTGCTTTTGTTCTCCTCGATCCACAGCGTCAAAGCCTCGAGAGGGCTATCTCCACCTTCGTCGCTTCCCTCGTCGTCAAGAGAGAGCCCCGCCACACCGCTGGCGGCGGCCTGTTCCGCAGTCGGAAGCTCCGCGGCTTCGGCTTTGATCCTTTTAGTGAACTCGTCATCGTCGGAGCCTTCGCCACCCTTGTCTCCGTCCTCGCCCTCTTTGCCTTCGCCGGCATTTTCGGCATTTTCAGCAGTCTTCTTCTTTTTGGTGCGCTTAGGCGGGTTTCGAATAATCCAGGTGGTAAGCTTTTGCCTCATGTCGACGCCCGTTTGAGCGCCGCAGGCTTTGCAGTCGCGGAAGATATCTTCGGTTTTGGTTAAGAAAAGGTCGGTTTCGGGATTCTTGCAACTTCCACACAGCACGAATTTATCGATGAAACCGTCGAGAAGGTCTCGGAGGCGGGCGTTGTCGTGAGCACCATTGACGATGTATTTGTCGTTGGGCTCATCCATCGATGTGAGAGCACCAAGTTCACCACCAAAGTATTTCGCAGGGTCTGTAGAACACCGGTTAGTGACGCTGAGTAAGGTAACCAAATATGGTTGTGACTCACAGGAAGGAGGACGACTCAAAGCGCGAGCGACGTCGGACATGTTGGAAAGAACGGTTTTGATCCCGTTTCCCCGGCCTTCGATCTTAGTAACGAGAATGGGCATCCTAAAAAGCCAAATCGATGAGACAATGGTTAGGGCGTATGATCATGAAAGGACATACTTGTAGCGATAGAACTTGTCATCGACATCACGACGAATGTTAACAACTCCAGCGGAAGCCATGTTGGGCGATTACTTTATTTCTGTCAACCGCCTGTCAGTCCTGCGCGCAGCCCTGGCGAACGCGAAAAGACGTACGAGGAAGGAACTACTTGAACGGGTTCTACTGAAAGGCGACTCTGGCAGAAGTATTGGCTCCAAGTGCATAACCTGGCTGAAGGTTAATCTTCTGGATTGAGAAGGTATGGTGACCGTCTTAGGATGTGGTGAGTGGATGTAGCTGATGCGGATCGATCTGCTGCAGCAAGAGAGGCTGATGAAAGACGGGTGGTGGTTTTAGTGTTGGCTTTCTTCTCGGTCCTGGTGGAAATTTACGATCGAGTTCCGGTCGCGGCGATAAGAGCGGAATTCCGGAAATTGTGACCGCCGGCTGTGTATGAGAGGCTGGACCGTCCCCATTCGGATTCTGGGAAAAGACTTGCTTGTACTATTGGGGGCGATTTCCCATCTGGAATATTTTAGTATGCTGGAGAGGTTTCGCTATCCAGTTCTGCCAAATACTGGTGCTTGGGTTGCGAGGCCAAGCTGAGTAGATAGGTACTCTGAGCTAGTCGGGTGCAGCCGTACACCGAGAGTCTGATCTCGATGAGGTTAGATGCTTCAACCTGTAGACTGGGGACGCCATTCTTGAAGAGTAAACTAACCGGTTCATCGGTCGTCACGTGGAGGGCCGTTGTGCTGGGCATCCTCTTGAGATCGATTGCAGAGGTGCGAATTCACTCTGCAGCTCGATGATCGAGGTCATGCTGCCATCAACTTGAAAGAGGGCAAATCTACCCATCTTCCTTTTGATAGTCGAGTCCTTGCCGCACGAAGGGCTTATGGTCCCTGCGAACATTGCTTGTTTGCATTGCTGGTCCTGCGCAGTGGGAAAGGTCGTTGCAAACGTTGCAGGAACCAGAGAACCCTCGGCGATGATGCCCGTGAGGTCAGCCATTGCACGACGACCACGCCGCAGTCTTGGCATTCTGTTTATATAAGTCTGCAAGAGCCTGTTGACCACCGATGAATCAGTGATGGACGGTCCTTCCAGAACCTCGGGTAGTTCAGCAGCGCCAACCGCTGACGATATGGTTCGTCTCAACTGGACACGGAACAGCGTCTATAACACCATTATCTCGTCAGAAGACAACGAGATCATGTACGAGGTATCGACCCCTAATATCTTCTCCTTAACCAAACGCCTTACAACAATCACGAGAATGGACAAGTCCTCCGGCCAAAAGGTCTTTGCCGGAGAAATTGCTTGGAAAGCAACGCAAAACAGGGCACAGGTTCGCGTTGGCTGGCAAAACTGCGAGTGGACCTTGGCTCAAGAATGGCTCAAGAATCCAAAAGGTATCTCAACGTAAGTATGATACGGTGACACTGCTTTGATGTCTGTTCCAAACTCGGACAATGAATGTCTTTCCACCAGGGCGAAAACCTTCACTGCAGCCCAAGGTGCTCAGTACCGTTGGAAGCTCCGTAATCTCAAGTATCATGTCCGTAAGCTTCTGACGATTTTAATCTTCTCCCCTGCTCACCCAACCGCGTAGTTGACTTGCCCTGAGGATCCCGAGGAGGGACGGAATCCCTCCCTAGCCATATTCAATTGCCCGTTCTTGAAGGGACTCAGCCCAGCTTATCTAGAAGTCTCCTCAAGCGCGCTTCATAATCTAGACTACATCTTAGGTAAGCCCCGCCCGTCTTTGGGCGTGGAGGTATGCTCACAAACTGCCCAACGAAGTTTCTCTGCTTGTCATGGAAAAAAATCGGCGAGATTGACTACAGTTGGATGTGGGGATTTTGCTTGTTAGGTTAAGATATACTTCAAATGATGAACAATATTATCTATTTTGGCGAAAGGAGCGCCTGGGACATAGTGTCCCTGTAATAGAACAAGGGAAAACATGATCTTCCCAATCTGCAACCTCTTCACAACGCTATAAAACCAAAAGCAAATTCGTGACGAGAAACAAGGACGAGCCGTGCCAAATCATGCGGCGGGACCCCTTCCGATTACACTCTCGAATGCCTGCGTCATAGGTAAGCTAACATCATCGGTCATGGCAGCCATCAGTGAGTACCAGTACGCGTTGTCCCCCACTTCGTTCCGCACTTGGCACTGCGGCCTCGACGCTTAGATGAGAACCTGAGCTTCGCTACGATATTCGGCCCAAACCGGATTCTAGGTCTTGGCCTTGTAATACGCGAGAAATGTCGCAAGGACCAATCAGCCCACTCATTCCCTCTTAGTATTCTTCTCGACTATAGTGGTCTATCTTATCGCATAGAGTGGGTCTCATACCCGGATATCCAAGACGTATTCGTAAATGTAGGCATCGAGCTGATGTGGTTACAATTTACGGGTTGCACGACCGCGCCGCAGCCTTGGCATTCTGCTCAAAAGTCTGCGAGATACTGTCGACCACCAATGAACCAGTCACAGTAATGGACGCCCCTCCCAGATCCTCGAGTAGTTCTCCGCCGCCAATGGCGGACGATATGATCCGTCTGAACTGGACGCGAAACAGCCCCTTTAACACTATTATCGCCTCCGAAGACAATGAGATCATGTACGGAGTATGGATCCTAAACAACTTCATCAACCGCGTTACAACCGTCACGAGAAGTACTAGACAAGGCCTCCGGCGAAAAGGTCTTTGCAGGAGGAATTGCTTGGAAAGCGTGGAGGACTATGGTGGGCCAAATCGGTTTTTATTATTTTTCATTTTGCGCCAACCAAAATGTATGGGGAACGTACCTTGAGTGACAAAAATGAGTGCGGGGCGTGAAAAGGGTGTCGGCGTGAATAAAAAGTGTGACGGCGTAAAAAAAAAAAGGGATTATATTTCACGCCAGGGGACTTAGCACCAAAAAGAAAGTGACATCGGCGCGTGACACCCCGAGGCGGAAAATGCCATTTCACGCCGAGCGCAGAATTGATTTCACGCCAATGCAATTCACGCTCGGCGTGAAATTGGCAGGGGTCGGAATAACGCGCCGACAGGTCTATTTCGCGCCGCAAGGGGAGGTTGCCAGTATCGATTGGTCGATTCCACGCAGCAAGAGGTCGCAAGTAGCTATTGGCTACCGATCGATGTCGTATCGGCGTGAATGCCCTTTATCCGGGTAAAATGCCACTCTCGGCGCAGAATGCCACTGGGCGCGAAATACCAACGGGCTACGTATACTCTCGGCGCAAAATCCTTCAAGAGCCAAATATAGACGAATCGCAAACTTCCTAATTCTTATATTGTTAATGTAAAGATAGCAGTGAAAAATAAATAGTGGAATAAACATGAGGATTAAGGAAGGTAAAAGATTAAATATAAGAAGATTGGATCTGGTGGTGGGAACTCGGAGTGGAGTGGGAGAGGGAGCGGTACCCGTACTTGGAATCGTCTGAACCCGGTCAAAATTGCACCGGGAGGCTTAAGCCGCTCGTGGTGGACGGCAGCGCTGGAGGAGGAGGGGGCGGCGGCGGCGGTCGTGGCGTTGGGACTAGGGGACTGGGGGATGCGGCAGGCACGTCGACGGCGCTGGGATGCAGACCTGCACGGCCTGTAATCGTTCGCCAGTGAAGAAAAGACATAGTAGAGTGGTTTGATTGTTGAAAAGACTCGGTGGATACCGACGACGCCGTCGACCTGACGCTGAAGGGTGGGACGGACGATGCGGATACCGGGGCGGCGGTAGCGGAGG
>KN822966.1:8593-36790 GCA_000827465.1 Tulasnella calospora MUT 4182
AAATGCCTAATTCCCCCACCTCCTTTGCGGAGCACCACTGGCCTGCTTGCATCACCGAGGCATTCATTTCTAGCTCATCTGAATTCTCGAGCTAAACTTCTACTTCAAGAAGCATCAACCTGCATTTTAATGTGCGTTGGGTGACCCTCGTGCTATCAGCGAGGCCTACGCTGACCTCGTCACCCTCAGTCTTATCCATCCCACCTCGCAGTTTAAAGCTTGGTGCCTAAGGCTTTCATTTGGCTACGAGAAGAACCTAATTTGGAAGACAACGTGCTTGGGTTCAGTTTATTAGCAATCTACCTCAACCTGGATTTCGGCTCGTGAGTATCGTTGCAGATACGAGAGACCCAGCTCTCCAGATCTAATTCTACGGGCTTGTAGCTACCTGATAAGCCCATCATGGTGAGCAAGATGTCGTCCGACCAAGTACCGGGAGGCTCTACAACGAAACACCAGGGCCAAGCGTCCGACCCCCCACCGACCTATTCTGAATCAGCATCATCACCTCGAGTACTCCCAAACCCACAGATAGTAATTCTCCAAGATGGTCGCTATGCAGGTACTCCGACCACGGAAATACTATCCAATTCGCCGCCGTCGGGACCCCACCACCCTTTCTTCGGGGCCCCTCCCGGTAGCCCAACCATTGGGTCTTCTTCCCCAAGAATCTACGGCCCAACACCCATGAGTCACGATGCGACTCCGGCAGTCATTGGGCCTGGAACACCTGTATACCTGGGTAGTGGAGCCTTGTTGACCCCAGGAGGAGAATCAGGAGCATTATTGCCGTTGCCGTACTATGATCGGAGTAGTCCGTATTCGGAAGAACAAGCTAATTCGAGAGCAAGATGGAGGTTTATCGAGGTTAGTGGCTCCTGTTGTTTTAAATGCCTGAATGGGCGTCTCTTGCTTGGTTGTCGCCGGGCCGCCTTTGGTGAGCGACTCTTCTGACATTGGTACCCTCCATGCGTTCATAGGCTTTCGCTTGGGCCTTTGCCATTTGGATTACCTTGGGGGTATTATTCGGCACCAGCGCTGTCGAGAGAAATCATCGCAAGCCCCATCATGGACATGATGAAGACCCGTGGTTCTCGAGGTAGGAAACGGGGGCCCGATGCAACTTCTCGTGCAACAGCACCTTTAGCATGGACCTATATTCAAGATTCTTTTCTGTATAATCCATCACGAGTTTTGGACACTCGATGTCCGTGCATGACCTCTCCCTTCATATACTCCGTCCGATAACTCGATTCCCGCCCGCTCATCAGATGTTTTGTCCATACCGGGTATCTTTGTAATACATCTCACTGTACACCTAATCTGTGCCCGATCTCTCGCCTATCTCCAGTGCGCAGGGCCTTCGGGCCTTTCCTCGTTGGCGCCCGTCCCCGGCCTGAGGATCAGGTCCCAGAGACGCGTCAACGGAGGAAGATAACTTTTGCCATCGCCACAACCACGCGAGTGCCATGGACCTGAGGATCGCTTTGAGTACAATGAAGGGACGGCAACGAGAGGGGGAAAATGATCCCGCCGCAATGGATTTGATATTTTCTTCCGCTCGAGCCGTTCGGTGGCGAACACTCGATTAGTGCAGCGATAAGTGGCACAGCGCAGTCGAAGTATGAATCGTTAGACGTCGACGCGACCCTCGTCGAAGTTCATATCACAGAATTCCTTTGTTGGCAAGCTCGTCGTGGTCGCCATCCATAAGTTCGCCGCAGAGCATTTCTTCTGTCTCTTACCACTCTGCCTAATCCTAGTTTTTCTCCTTCGCTGGCCCTCCTTTTCACCACCGCACACGCTCGTCGTTTTTTCCGATCGGATTCTCCCATGCGACTCCAGGTTACTTCAGCGTTACACGCTCGCTACTTGCCGTCTTTGACGATGACGAAGACGTCAGGGCCAGTTTTTTTTTGCTGCTGCACGATGCGGGCTTTCCGCGATTGGAGCCATGGTGCGTGGTGGTAGCTTTGTTTACAAAGACCCCCGATACCGCTCGACACGCCTTGCTGTAGTCCGAACCCCTCCCGACAGCCCGCGCACCCTACAAACACCTCTCGTCACCCTCCAACTTCGTCGCTTAGCTCGGTCAGAGACCGTAGAAAGTATCGCCAAAGAGGCCGGAGGACGATGAGGAGCTGGTTAGCGTGTGTTTGGCAGATCGAGCGGTGGCTCAGGTCCCAGGGCTTGAGAAGGGTGAACTTAATGACCGGCTCGAAGTGACCTTGCGAAAGATTCCCCTCTCTTGTTTTCACCATCCCCCGAACCGCCGCCCCCTTCCTTCCCCCTCGTCCGCCACTCGTCTTCGCCCTTTCGTCCCCCTCCCGCACCGTCAACTGCAATCATCGCTACGACAGTGGGCAGTCTAGGGGGTCTTTGATCGCGCATACTACCTCCGGGGGATAGCTCTCTGGTCAGCCAGTCCAGACGCAAATCATTTATTCTCCAATCTCTCTCCTCCCCCCTTGATTTCCCATCCCCAAATCGCTCATCTGAACCGAACACCAACAACAAGCCCTCATCCCTCCCCCCTGCATCTGCCCTTGACGCGCTACCAGCATCTCCTGCTATAAAACTGGCCTCTGCCGCGTCACCCGCTGTAGACGAGGGTGCCCTCGCCGAGTCGCTTGCCGACAGTCTGAACCACCAGACATTTGGCAGCACCTCGACCTCTCATTCGCCCACTCCCAACGCCGTTCACAGCCCTCTGCCATCCTCGGCACCTCAGCAGCAGTCGCAGGACCGCGCTCTCAGTCTCCAGCATCATCAAACCCAGCACCAACCACTTCTTCACCAGCAACAACCTTCGCATCTCACGCACCAGCATCTAGCATATCAGCAGCAGCAGCAGCAGCCTCTCAACACCAACCTGCCTTCCTCTCATTACGAACGCTCGTCCTACCTCGACACTCTTTCCGACAGTCCGTCGCTATCTTTCCTCTCCCCTCACAGCAGCAACAGCGAGCACTTCAACCCCAACTCTCTTTACCGCGATCAATCCAAGTCTTTTTCTCTCTCACCTGAAGACGCACCCCAATATCGCGGCAATATGAACGGCACGGCTATTCAACCTATTGGACGTTCCGCTCCTCGAGCTGGCCAAAGCGGGCTCGTGTCGTTTGACGAGACGCACCTACCTCCGTTTAGCAATCACGATATCTATTCTGTCCACCATCAACATCCGCAACAGCATCAGCCACAACCCCAGCCTTTGCCTCAATCAGGAATTGCGGGCCTAGACCGGTTCGAAAGCGAAAGGAACGCTTTCACTTTACGCCAGAATGCGGTTATTGGCGGCAGTAACGGACCCTACGCTAACGGATCGACTCTACCGGAGTCACAACAAGTGCCCGTGAATAAAGGTTAGATCTTAAGTGGTTTGCTGCAGCCTGAATCTCCTCCTTACTCCCCTCTTCGTCTGCTTCTCTAGTTCTGTTGCAGCAGGCTCAACACCTCATGCAGCAACAGCAACAACAACAAGCGATCCAGCACCAACAGCAGCAGCTTCAGGCCTCCAACGCTGCCCAAACCCTGTTGGCCAACCTTCCCCCAAATGTCAATCCTAGGGATTATATCCTCGCACTTCAGCAACTGCAAAACCAGAACATTGCAGCCCAGCTGGGTGGCCAAATCCCGAACCTTAATCTCCAGAATTTGGCAGCCAATCTGGCAGGCGCAAATAACTCGGCCCCGACGAACCAAGAGGAAATTTCCACCATCTTTGTGGTTGGTTTCCCAGATGACATGCAGGTCCGTTTTTCTTTTCCGTCTCCTGTTCTCACTCTACACGTAAAATTGACACTTTACGGGCGTATCTAGGAACGCGAATTCCAGAACATGTTCACATTCTGCCCTGGGTTCGAGGCTGCGACCCTAAAAGTGCCTAATAAAGAGCTCCCTTCGTACGGTGCAACGGGCAACACCAACGCCGCTCAAGCCGTTGCGGCCGCCGCCCTGCAGCGCGCTGGAATTTTCCCACAATCTCAGCCACCATTCAATGGCTCAAATGATCCCTACAACCTGCTCACCACCAACTCTGGTGGGGTCGTTCTGGATACAGCCAACAACGGCATTTGGGGCGGCCTCGCCAACGGGGAAGACGCTTATCGCGCTTTGAATCTTCCTCCCGGTACCGATCTCAGTGGTTTAGCGCCTCCCGCACCTCGGAAGCAAATAATCGGGTTCGCCAAGTTCCGAACTCGTCAGGAGGCACTCGACGCGCGAGAAGTCCTTCAGGGTCGCCGAGTGGACATGGAAAAGGGTTCGGTGCTCAAAGCAGAGATGGCGAAGAAGAATTTGCACACCAAGAGAGGCGTAGGTCCGACAACGACGACGACGTCTTCTTCGACCAATCCACCAAACAATGGACAGCTCAACCTGCTGAACGAGGCTCTGGTTAACCTCGCCAATATCAACGGTCTCGCTGGTGTGTTGCAGCAACAGGCTCAACAGCAGCAGCAGCAACAACAGCAGCAACCGCAACAACAGCATGGCCTCCAGGGTCTAGGTGGCGACATGCTCTCCCCGCGAGACAGGGAGTCGGCTGCGTTGGCGGCTATGGGCTTGCCTGGCTTGGGTGCCAATCGAACAGTCATGGATCGAGAGCGCGAAGCCGTCCGTGAACGCGAGAAAGAACGCGAAAGGGAGATGGAGAACCAAGCCAGAGCGAGGATGGGAAGCGTCAACCTCAGCGCTTACGATGCCTTCCACTCCATTCCGAATGGACTGCCCGCACGCCCGACCACTTTCCCGGCTCTTCCGCCTTCAGGTTCTGCCAGTCTCACGCCTGGGATCACTCCTGCTCTCCCCGCTTCCCCTTCAAATCAGAGCAGCCTCTACGACGGGCCTCGCCATCCGTCGGTTTACAACAATGTGAACGGTCATGGCGAGGGAGGCCATACCCTTTCGAATCAGCCGTCATTCTCATCCCTGGGTGCTGCGAAGGATGGAAATCTTTGGCCCGCCTCCTTCGGCTCTCCAGTGGACCCACTCGACATGACTGGCGCTATGGGGCTAGGGTCGTCTGCCGCTGTTGGCGGGCCGACGTCTGTTAACGGGCTGCACCCTCCTGCGTCGGGCAGCCTTTCGAGGAAGCCGTCCTCCCTCCAAGGCCTCCATGGCACTTCGTCGCCCGAGCAGCTCACCATCTCGGGTTCTCAGTCCGGAGCTGGGAGCCCCATCAATGGAAGCGGGATCTTCGAGCAGTCCCAACAGAGCCCTGCGGTTCCTCAGGGCCAGCCGTCAGCCATGAACTCTCCATTGAAGAGTGGTGCTCAGAGTGCATTTTCCGTTAATGGCATGATCAACGGCAGCGCTACGAGCCAAGGATCGTCCCGCAACTCCGCTGGTTCTGCGTCGCCGACAGAACGTAGCCAACCTACGCCTCAGTCGTCGTTCGACCAATTTCCGAATGTGAACGCTACCGCGTCGTCCTTGGGCGGTGCTGCGGGGTCGGGCTTGTATGATAGCGATCTTGCGAGAGCCATGTCGGGGCTCAACGTCGGGACCCATCAGGATTTGACCTCTCCCCAGCTCCCTTCGCCTGGATCCAGCCGCGCCAATGCCGCTGATCAGAACCCTCCGGTGAGTGAAATCCGACGCGCTACCTTTATGTTATGGTGTTGATTGACATTGCGTTATTAGATCAATACGTTGTACGTTGGCAACTTGCCGTCTAACAACCAAGCCCATCCCACCACGCTGGAAGATGCTTTGCGCGTGCTGTTCTCGCGATGTGCCGGGTACAGAAAGCTTTGTTTCCGACAGAAGAGCAATGGGCCGATGTGCTTCGTTGAGGTATGTTTCTACCCTCAGCATCGTTCTTCTGTTCCGCGCTGATTTGGTCCTTTCCTAAGTTTGACGATGTCCCTTGCGCAACCAAGGCGCTCAATGACCTATATGGCCACACTCTGAGTGGCCTTGTCAAGGGTGGTATTCGGCTGTCTTTCAGCAAGAATCCTTTGGGCGTTAGGACCCCAAGTGTATCGACGGCTCCAAGCGCTCTGAACGGTGGTGCCAACCTGTTCACGGCGGCTCTGGCCGGCATTGGCGAAGGTCGATTCCCCCAGAATCACATGCTACCCACTCGCCATGCTTCGCTGTCCGTGCAGTCATTTGGTGCTGAGGTATCAGTAGCCCGGCCTACGCGACAGGAGTCCGTGGATGCGCTTTCTGGCTCGTCCTTCGGTCCATTTGGTTTCGGACAGCGTTCGTTCTCGCCTCCATCGGCATCCTTCGGTGCACCCAGTCAACCAACTCGAACGATCTCACAGCAGCTCCAACCTCAACCTTTATCTTCGCATACGCATCAATCATTAATCGAAGGCCTTAATCACCTAAACTCGTTCTCTGACCCTCGAGAACATGGTTCACTGGCCAACCCAACACATAATCCCACTGTCATTTCGTCCTCTCCCCAGCCGGGTGTCGAGGCTTAAGTCTATTGTCACCTTGCTCTGCTATCGTCCCCCCCTTCTCCCATCGTAACAAGACCTATTTACACCCAATCCACGTAGTCATTCCCCATTCCTCATTGTTCTCGTATATATAACTGCGCGCCATCTCCGTTTGCTTTCTCTCGATCCCTCCTGTCCTCCTTGTTGCTCATAACATCTGTTTTGAACCCTCCCATTCTTCAATAATGCATGGCATATATCTTGACGGTACACAACAAAGTAGACCGTCTTATCCCCACCCTTAGTACTTTTATCTATTCTCAGTCTTGAGTTTCCGTTTCTTTCTCTTGCCTGCTTCGGACATTTTCATACTGGTTCCTTGCCTCCCATCGCGCAATTCATTTTTTGTAGTTTACTTTGCCATAAGAGAAAGAAACGAACATAGAGGGCCTTTCAAATCATCGCATCGGTACTGCGTGTGTGAAATTATTATTCGAGGCCTCAACATCTCGTAAGCGTTAACTAGAGCACAACGATGGTTCTTCGCCAGTGGGTAAGACGACAAACGACGTTGGCTGATTGACGCTGGAATACCGTGCTAGTTCTGTCAGAGAAGCCCCACCAGACGTTCTCCGGTACAGAACAACTCCTCCATCGCTCTGTCCTCCAGCAACCAGATACTCGCCGTTGGGTCCCCCAAGTGCCGCACCTCGGATTTGCTTTAAACCGGTCCTAACGTGCCCAACGAGTTGGAGCGGGTTTAATGAGAAAACAGCAATTGTATCGCCATTGGGGTCGGTGTCCCCGCGGTTGGTCGCGTAGAGATATTGGGTTGGGTACATGCAGTTCTTCGGTGATAAAAGCAATTCAGCAGCGGCCAGAGTACTGTTGCTAGCTCCTGGTGGGATGACAGGTAGAGTGGCGACGAGTTGTGAAGATGATCCAGAATTTAAAACTGGGATGGTGTGTTGCGTGAGCGTGTTGGAAAGTTCATGCACAGTATAAAGGTTGCCATCTAAAGTTGCACAGAAGAATTTTCAGTCCAAAATTTGGAGGTGAAACAATACAGCCAAAACTCACTAAGAACGACTCCATGGCGCGGTCCGCTACCAGCTGGGTGTTGGATGGAGCCTGAATTCTGCCAGGCTCCGCTCGACGACCTCGAGAGTCGCCATGTTTTGTCGGAGCCCTGATTCACCCCAGAGTAGGTTGGTCAGACTCGGACTCTGAGAGCAAGGACAGGCCGAGGACGTACGAGATCGTTTATAAGAAGTTCTTGGTCGATCAGGTATTCGATGACCTGGTGAAGGACGATCAGGATAGGATTCAGAAAGATCAATGCTGAAGAATAGAAAAACCTGATGGGGATGGGGGACGGTTTGCCTGCTTGTGTTCGGGCCAGAGCCGGTGTATGTCACCATTGGCCCTGTTGACGATGAGAAAGTCGTTCGGTCCGTTCCAAGGATAATGTCGGTGGTGGAAGCACCGTCGTACTATGTCAGGAGAAACTCGCATATTCAGGCTCGCCTTGTTTGTTTTGGTCGAGGAGGGACCTACATTGGCTGCAACGATCTCATTTCCTCCAAATAGGACACCAAAATGGGCAGGATTGTTGCCTCCGGTCGGGCCCGAACTCTTCTTCGTAAGAGCAGCAGTAGCCGGGTCGATGGTAAATGACCAAATTTGACCACCCCAGGTCTCTTGATTCGCGTAGAGGATGGAGTTATTGGAAGGGTTCAGTGCGAGCCATGAAGGATTTGTCCCGGCGTTGGATTGCGAAAGAAGCGAGAGGGAGCCGGCAGTCCCAGAGCCGTTGGGAGTATAGAGTAACGCGGTAATGATCGAAGTATAGCCCCCAACGAGGATTTTAAGAGCCATAACCGGAGGTGTTGTTGAAGGGATGGGAGGGGTTAGCCGGACCAAGACGCTTGGCCCAACCGTCTTGCTTTAAATACTGCCCATCAGAATCCTGCTTCCCTTCATGCTGATTGACAGGGACGTCCCGACAATTGTCGTGGGGGGCTGCTTTTGGGCTTCCAAGGCTAGCTCGTAGCTTGAAACCCGTTTCCTTTCTCAGACAACGTCATTCGAACGACGCGTCGGTAGAACTTGCCGTCGGATTCTCAAAGTCCTACGAGCCATATCCTCGTAGATCTTATGAGACAATAACGGGAGGGATCGCCGATGAAGTTCCTGATGTCGACGCCGCGTCGCTTTCCGACGCGAATTGGCATTTTCGGTGAGTAAAAGGGATAAACATGGTGGAGGTCGACCCGGGAAGCCCCGAGATTGGCTCGACGACGACTGGATAAATTGCAATTGCTGCCATTCAATCTCCTGTCAACAATCGGAAGGGTGGCCGTTCGTACAAGAGAGATAGCTGTTTCAATGGCAGTTGTTCATGGATTGGCATAAATGTGACGAGTTGTCTCGAAAAAAAAAACAAGCAATACCATAATGTCAAGATAAAAATAGGCCATAGAGCTTCGCTCACTTCTCCTCGAATATCCGGACCCCTCCTTTGCCCCATCGCATCATGACACCCCGTCCAGCACTTGTAGGTTGTGAGAAGGCCACTTCACCCTTGGTTGGATCCAACGGACAACGATATATGAACGTTTTGGCTGCGGCGGATAGCAACGCACATGCGATTCCCTGGTGACGGTGTTCCGAGGAGACGAAGACGCGATGGATGCCCATTGGTGTTGGAAGAGGAGTTGGATCGCAGAAGATGCCCCCGTCGGGAATGTCTACCCAAACGAGGTCGTCTCGTTTAGGAGAGGGAATGGAATCGGAAGGGCTTGACGAAGATGGTCCGACGTCTGGCGTGACGATGCGCATTGCCGTCTGGATCCTGCTTGCAACAACGCAACCCACGATTTTTTCCCGGCTTGATTCCGAGGAACTGAGAAGAAAGATGTAGATTTTTGATTCGGCAAGCATGGCTTCTGTAAGAGGCTGTGCTGATAAAGCAAGGTCGACCGTTCGAAGCAGCGTTGTTGCCTACGAAGGATGAAGAAAAGTTGGTCAAAATAGACGGATGCATTTTCGAGACAAGGACGTACCTTGGCCTTTAGTTTGCCTTTGGAATCCGCCTTGAAACATACGATCCGCCCTTTGCTTCCATCATGTAGTTTTACAGTTTCCTCTATTGCCTGGACGGAGGGATTCTTGTCCTCATCTTTACTCCATTCCATCCCTCTTTGCACACGTGCACAGTGCGCCTTGTGAAGCGTCTCATCGTCCGGAGAGCCTCGTGTGAAGGACAAGCCGCACGATTTGCAGGTCTGAATGCTCGAACCGAATGAAAGGTGGAGCTGAGTTAGAGACTTGGCCTTGGGCTTTCGGGAACTGGACGCGAGTGACGACGATGAGGTGGTGGTTGGCTTATTCTCCTTCTTGAGCTTGCCGGACGCAGCAAACAGCGAACTGGTTTTCCTCTTCTTTCCAAATGGAAATAGCGGAGAGTCATAGAGAGACCGAGACGGTGTGTCTTCAGCAGCGGAAGCTTCCTCATCCTCGCTAATCCTCTTCCTCTTCTTCAATGGCTCCTCGTCTTCATTCTCGCCGTGCGAGTCGTATGCTGTTTCGGACGAAGGAAAGGACAAAGAAGGAGGAGAAGATACGGTCCGTTGACGAGATGCTTTAGACGAGTAGGTGCGCTTGACCGGTCTGTGCGTGATGGTAGACATCCTGGCTTTGGTTGTGAGTGTGAGTAGTTGAGAGTGGAATTCGCACGTTGTTTGTTTTCACACAGAACGCGCCCCACGTGACTAAGACCTCCAAGCGCAAGCCCAAGTGGCGCAAAGTGGCGCGTAGCGGTAAGGGATAGATAGGCAAATCGTAACACGACCTGTAGTTTAAGGAGAAGACTGGCGCGCGTTGGGGTTCAGAGCGGGAGATGCGCTCTCGATCACGATCGGCCCGTTCTTCGTAACTTGAAACACCCTCGAGCGATATTTTTGCGCTAGGAGAGGAATACTCCGCACCTGCGATACTCCGTCTATATTGAGCGAAAATGGGAAGATCTTGTCCTCGATCTCGAATTGTCCGCGTGTTATGAGGACTTGGACACGATCCCAATTTGTAACTCTCGGGAGGTACTGACCTTCTCCTCTTGCATATCCATAAATGCCACCAGCTAAACTATTCACCGGGTCATTATGTGGAACACGCAAACCGAATCATGCCCGAGATGCAATAGGAGATTTGTCATTAAGATCAAGGAGATAATGATAATGCAATCGAAAACATCGAGCAGAGGACAGGTAAACTAAATGGGTCGGTTAATTGAGTTTAATGCCCATGAAACCAACGATGAAGGTGAGGTAGGTGAGGTCGTAAGCAATGAGGGCCTTGAGGAGGTCGACGACGCCTTCAACCTTCACGACAACCTCACCGACGAGGACGAGGATACCCGCAACGAGACTTCCAACGACTTTCAGAAGGTCAATGACAACGACACTAGGTGAAATTTGGTTAGAAATCGTGAAACCATTCAGGGCATGAATAACCTACAGGACGCTTGCAACGATGGGAAGGATTTCGGCCAGGACATCATCAACGATCATGACAACATGGCCAAGGATACGGAACACGGTCTACAAGAAAAATTGTCAGCGTGTCGTGTAGTCGAGACAATGGGCCTGATTCATACAATCACAAGACCGGCAACAGCTTCGACCAAGCCGGCGACCTCAACCTCGACAGCAACGCTGTCCTCGATAGTGGTGGAGGCTGCTTGAACGCCGTTGATGGTGTCACGGAGAACGCCGCTGACATGTCCGAAGAGCTGAGTCACGAATGCTTGGTCGATCTTGGAAGTGTCAACATTGACTATACCGGGAAAAGGCGTCAAACTTCTCGCTCAGGAGCAAGCTTTTACATGTAACTCACCGAGGTTGTCATAAATCGCGTCAAGCTCCGACTTCTTCTCGATGAAGACGGTGGTGACCTTTTGGATGGCGACGCTCCTGGTGGTAGAGATGGTGGTGGTGTCGACCTCCGGAACAGCGACAGAGGTGGCGGGAGCGATGGGGGCGCTGAAGACGGAGGGGAGGAAGAAGAGAGCAGTAGCAGCAGAAAGGAATGTAGAGGCCAGCATGGCGAAAAGAATGATTTGAGTTGGGAGTAAAAGAGTGAAAGGGTTTGGGTTTTGGTGAGTGAGACTCGGAAGAGAGGAGATGTGCGAAGAAAGCTTTCGAACGATGGGGAGAAAGCTGAGGGTGGTTGGTCGACGTATATATAGGCCTGGAAGGTGGTCTTCGCTTGCTGCATGGCTGTTGTTCTGGTGGCGTGTTTGGCTCATCCGGGGGTGAATGGTTTTGGGACGGGGTTGGCTGGCGAGGGCGTAGCTGGGCGTACTTGAGTTGTTCTGGTTTTGGGAACAAGACCTAAGGTGATCATTGGAAAAAGAAAGAAGACTCGAGGTCATTTCGTCCGCTCCCCGTTTCCATATGTGGGAGGAGCGGTGACTTGAAACCCGTCCCAACCTCAGCCCGCTCAGCCACCAGACGGCTTCGAGTGCGGCAGAGAAGCAGGGTATGACTTCATCCCAGTTCTTTCAAGGGTCCACCATGATGATCCACGTTAGGGGAAGGTGGAGAGAAACTCAGACAATCGCATCATCAAGCCAAGAAGATTTACGTTGTCCGGTGCCGCTGGGCGCATTTGAACGAGAATCGGAGAACGGGGGTCGAAGAAAAAAAGGAAGAATTTGAGAATTTGCTGCGCCCATCAAAAAGAGATGATTCCCGTTCGATGTACAGGGTGGTCGCCAAGGGCCAACAAATCAATTCCGCCACGTCACGTGCCCGCGTGCCACCAACCGGCGGAAAACACTGCTGGCACGGCACACTGAGGTTTTTCGTAGCGTCGGGCTTGGGTGGGTTGACTCTAGCCATCGGCATGGCTTCGTTTGGGGCTGGAACAGCGTCGGCTCCTTCTTCACCCGTATTGTAGCTTACATGACTTCCATCACGATATTATTGTTGCCCAAAGCGGAAACAAGACACAAGCCTTCGCTTAACGAAAGCGGATAGCCCAAGACTGAACTAATGATGGGAGAGCCGATCTATTTCCAATTATTCAGCGGAGGCGAAAATCCATAAGAATGGTAGTCCAAATCCAGTCCCTTCGGAATGTCGGGAGAAGTAGTCGAAGTCTACACTGACGCTGAGCGCGAGGACGAGCTACGAGGTGCACCCAGTCAGAATGGCTTCTTTGTAGAGAACCGCCAAGAATAGACGTACTGCGCGTTCTTCTAGTGAGAGGGGTTGGAAGACTTGAGGTAATACCGGGGTTCCGTCTTCAGCAAGAGGGGTGCTCGGCGCTTGGGGGTCAGGCGTGAACCGGATTGTGTATTGACCTATTACAAATTAAGTTAGCACCGGCGGCAATTAAACCAAATACAACGGAGAACGGGGGACGCACTCGTGTCCGTAAAGAACTCCCGTCCTAGGCCAGTCCATCCCTTCCGTATGCTCCCGATGTTCACGTCTCCTTCGTTCTGCAACTGTAATCAAGCAGAAGACACCAGTCAGTCGTCGGAGGTTATCCACAAGTCTCTCAATGACGCGAACGTACGAAGAAGTCCCAAGCCAAGAACCCAGAATCAACCTGAGCAAACTGTCTGAATTCTCCCTGTTCTGGTTGCCCGAGGAAGAGGTGATATTTTCGACGCCACGGATGCCATTCCTGACCAGATTTCCGATCAGACAAGAGGTCACTCAGGAGGAGCGTAGTCATTCAACTGACCTGCCTCGCCACGCCAACGTTGACTAATGACGACTCCTCTTCACCCGTCTTTTCGTTAACCTCGCTCAACTTTCGCTGAACGAACAATCGTGAGTTGATCCAGGAGAATGGGCGATGGATCTGCAAGCATTGAACCATCGTTAGTGGCCCTCATCTTTATGCCAGATGCTGACAATCGAACGGTGCCTACCCAAAGAATCGGGGTGCCGTTCGCATCCATAATAACACTCCGGAAACCTCGATGAGTCTTAAAGGCTTGACGAGCTAAAGTGCCGAAGAAGCCTCTCTCCTCTTCAGCAATGTATCCGAGAACATTTCCATGAACGTCATCTGGTATATCGGGACGGTGCGGGAACGAAAAGGAAGTAATTGGTCAGCCCAACAAGGCTTGCGCGTCCGAAATCGGCCTCTCGGCAAGCATGCAGCACGCGTCTGCCTGCACAATCAGAGACTCACTGATCGCATAGCGGTTGGCAACTTCGAATCCCATAAATAGATTCAACATTTCGATCTGCCTGTAAGGTTTTCGGGACGATATTAACGGGCCGGGAGCGACCAGGTGCAAACAGAGGTTTTGAACTAACCGAGTTACCACGAGCATATCGTTCGCAAGAAGCTTTTCCAACCCCCCAGAGTCTGGGTTATCTTCCATAAGCAGTTCATTTTGCTGGATAGTTTCCGAGGATGCCGGATAGATCGCTTGTGGTGAAGAACCTGGCCGGCTGATAGTGGACGTCGGCTTCGATCGGTGCAACCGACTTCCACGCTCCGGGTATCGCGAAAGTGCGTATGACCGGTGAATTAAGCTAACAGTAGATGGTATAGTTCGACATGATCTTGATAGCAGCCCCGGTTGCCGCAACAGTTGCGTTGCGGGGCGAAGTGGAAGCATTGGCCGGGAATAAAGTGTGGAAAGACCGAGGAGGCGAGTAGAATTACGACAAAGTTGAGCAAATGTTGGAACCCGTGCCTCGATTTCGATCCTCCCAAGTCCCTTAGTGGCCTCCGTCGATCTCGATTGGAACGCTCTAGACGATGCTCTCGCTACTAGGTTCGTCGATGTGCTTAACAAGCAGCTCACCAACGCCAACCGACCATCATCTTTAGGTTTGATTTTGGAACCGAGGCTCCCGAAGTAGAAGCCCTCGACATACAGGACATCCATCCGGACTTTCTTGTAGAAGACGAAGATGATGATGCTGGCGCCGATAATGGGAAATGACGTTGAAGGGTTGAAGCATGGACATATGGGATATGAGCCGCTAACTGCACAAGGCTGGGGACAGAGAATAGATCGGGATCCTTGCATGTTCTTTCGTTTGTCAGCACTATCAGAACTATCTTGAAATCTTGTCTAATTGACTTTCAGACGGGATTGACTATGATGATTACGGCGCACACAGTCCTCGTTCCTGGGATGACGAAGGAATTACTTTCCCTTCGAGACGGCAGCCGCTCGCGGCGGAACACCCTTCGCAATATGACCTTGAGTCTCACCACTCCGAAGGCGCTGCTTCGTAGTCCGCTTTGTCGTATGGATACGTGCCAGCGGGCCACCAACTGGCGGAAAACACTGCTGGCAAGGGCAGAGCGGGGGTTTTCACTATAAATCTCGTACTTGCGTGCGATGGCTCTAGCCATCGGTATCGCTTCGTTTAGCGGGAACGTTAACAGCGCCGGCTCTTTCTTGACCCGCGTTATAATTTACATGACTTCGATCACGAGATTATTGTTGCCCAAAGTGAGAACAAGAAACAAGCCTTCACATAACGACAGCGGATAGCCATAAGACTGAACTGATGATGAGAGAGCCAATCTATTTCCATCCATGAGACTGGTTGTAGTCCACATCCAGTACCCTCTGAATGTCGGGAGTCGTCGTCGAAGCGAGAACGAGCTATGCGGTGCGCTCCGTCAGGATGCTTATTTGCAGAGAACCGCTAAAAATAGACGTACCGCGCGTTCTTCAAGTGAGAGGGGTTGGAAGACTTGAGGCAATATCGGGGTTCCATCCTCAGCAAGAGGGGTGCTCGGCGCTTGGGGGTCAGGCGTGAACCGGATTGTGTACGGACCTATTTGCGAATTAGGTTAGTACTAGGCACAGCTAAAACAATACAACAGAGAAGAGGGTATGCACTCCTGTCCGTAAAGATGTCCCGTCCCAAGCCAGTCCATCCCTTCCGTATGCTCCCGATGTTCACGTTTCTTTCATTTTGCAACTGTAATCAAGCAGAAGACACCAGTCAATCACCCAAGGTTATCCACAAGTCCCAAATGACGCGAGCGTACGAAGAAGTCCCAAGCCAAGACCCCCGAATCAATCTGAGCAAACTGTCGGAGTTCTCCCTGTTCTGGTTGCCCGAGGGAGAGGTGATACTTTCGGCGCCACGGATGCCATTCCTGACCAGATTCCGATCAGACATTGGTCAATCAGGAAGGGGCATCGTCATTCAACTGACCTGCCTCGCCACACCAAAGTTGAATAATGATGACTCCTCTTCGCCCGTCTTTTCGTTAACCTCCGAGTCGCTCAACTTTCGCTGAACGAACAATCGTGAATTGATCCAGAAGAGTGGGCGATGGATCTGCAAGTATTAAAACCATCGTTCGTGGCCCTCATCTTCGTGCGAAAGTCTGACGATTGAACGGCGCCTACCCAAAGAATCGGGGTGCCGTTCACATCCATAATAACGCTCCGGAAACGTCTGTGAGTCATGAAATTGTGGCGAGCTAAAGTGCCGAAGAAGCCTCTCTCCTCTTCAGCAATGTATCCGAGAACATTTCCATGAACATCATCTGGTATATCGGGACGGTGCGGGAACGAAAAGGAAGTAATTGGTCAGCCCAAGGCTTGCGCGTCCGAAATCGGCCTCTCGGCAAGCATGCAGCACGCGCCTGCCGGCACAATCAGAGACTCACTGATCGCATAGCGGTTGGCAACTGCGAATCCCATCAATATATTTAACATTTCGATCTGCCTGCAAGGTTTTTGGGACGATGTTAACGTGCCGTGGTGCGACCAAGTGCAAAACACCGGTTTTGAACTGACCGAGTTACCACGAGCATGTCGTTCGCAAGAAGCTTCTCCAGCCCCCCAAAGTCTGGGTTATCTTCCATAAGCAGTTCATTTTGCTGGATAGTTTCCGAGGACGCCGGATAGATCGGCTGTGGTGAGGAACCTGGGCGGCTGATCGTGGAGGTCGGCTCGGAATCCTGCAACCGACTTCCACGTTCCGGGTATCGCGAAAGCGCGTATGACCGGTGAATTAAGCTAGCAGTCGATGGTAGAGTTCGACATGATCTTGATAGCAATCCAGGTTGCCGCAACAGTTGCACTGTGGGTCGAATTGGGAGCATTGGCGGGAATAAAGTGAGAGAGGGAGAGAGAGTCTTGATTTTACCACAAGGGCGTTAAGACGTGGCCCAGCATACCCTAAGTACAAACATAAGGCGGTGAAAACAAAAAAACAAGTTTATGCCGTGTAGGAGGGGTTCGAGGGAATAAAGTGTGGCAACGCCAAGGAAGGGAGTAGAATTACAACAAAGATGATCAAATGTTAGGATCCGACAACGCCTGTGCCTCGATTCCGATCCTCCCAAGTCCTCTCGCCCCGAACAAATGGCCACCGTCGATCTCGATTGGAACGCTCTAGACGACACTCTCGCTACTAAGCTCGTCGATATGCTTAACAAGCAGCTCACCAACGCCAACCGACCATCATTTTTAGGCCCGACCAATGTCCTGGGGTTCGATTTTGGGACCGAGGCTCCCGAAGTAGAAGTACTCGACATACAAGACATCCATCCGGACTTTCTTGTAGAGGACGAAGATGACGATGCTGGTGTCGATAATGGAAATGACGTTGAAGGGTTGAAGCATGGACATATGGGATATGAGCAGCCAACCGCACAAGGCTGGGGACAGAGAATAGATCGAGATCCTTGTATGTTCTTTCGTTTCTTAGCACTATCAGAACCGTCTTGAAATCTTTGTCTAATCGACTTCTAGACGGGATTGACTATGATGATTACGGCGCACACAGTCCTCGTTCCTGGGATGACGAAGGGATTACTTTCCCTTCGAGACGGCAGCCGCTCGCGGCGGAACACCCTTCGCAATATGACCTTGAATCTCATCACTCCGAAGGTGCTGCTTCAATTGGAGTGGCTCCTCCTACCCCTTCCGCCTCAATATCCAGCCAACCCGACATCCAACTTCACCTCCACGTCTCGTACCACTCCAACCTCCGTCTTACGTTATCGACTTCCCTAATCATCAACTATCCAGCAGTAGGCTTCATGTCCTTACCCATGAAACTTTCCATCGTCGGCATCGTTTTCTCGGGCGAGTTCGTGGTGGCTTACGAAGGTTCTCGCCGACGGATTCACCTTTGCATTATCGACGAATTGGACCCGGCTTCCGCAACGCTTCTGGGAGGAGAGCCACCGGTCCCTCCTCCTCCGTCCGAGAAGCGCCTCCCTATCGGTCAGAGACTGCTCCCAAGCGTCATTATCGAGTCCGAAATCGGACAAACGGACAAGCATGTTCTCAAGAACGTTTCACGTGTAGAACGGTTCCTTCAGGATGTTATTCGCAAGGTTATCGAAGACGAATTGGTATATCCGAATTTCCAAACACTTGTCTTACCGGAGCGCAACAATGCGCCGAGCGCTGAGGCGCCAGAATCTTCATCATGAGCTTTATCGTATTTATGAGTATGTAATACAACAATGATCCAGTACATAGTTAACAAGATATATCTTACCAGCTCCGACGTTGTTCCAGAGGACACGGTCAACTCCATAACGACCGGGAAACAGCTCAGAACCTACTTCAGTCCATCCTCCACCCAAAATCGGGTTCCCGCACGTTGTCCGCCCACCAACTCAGCATGCGAAACGCCATATCAATGAGTATTGAAGGAACGAATATCCACAGCCAAGGCCAAACTGGGCTAGGAGCCGCGTACTCCTTGTCAATCATCCGCATTTCCCAAGCCTTCAGTCCGAGATGCTCGTAGACGACCCAGACGATTAGTTGCCAGAGCGGGTCAGGTACGAAGGAAATAAAGTCCCGTATCATGACATCTAGTCCGAAGCTGTACGTCCGTTTATGATAAGGAGCGTGAATGGCTCGTTGCACGACCCAATACACTGCGTGATCCTCGATAGCCCACAGAGCAGAGAGACGAGCAAGTAAGTTGGCACGGCTAAAGTGTTGATGATACCGTTTGGTCAGTAACTCGGGCGTTTTGGCGTCGGCCCGGGTTCGAGGGTCCCATTCTGTGGAGAGACGTCAGCGTTACGAGAATCCCGATCTGTACCGGATGTCTGACCTGGATGGTTAGGCCAGAAGTTCGCAAGGCGAGTGGCACGTTGTCTCAAAGGCGCTACGAGAAAGGATACTTGTCAGATGTCGAACCAAAAAGGAGGAGAGAAACTTGTCTTCACCTGTCTTCACGATCGAGACTCGCGCCCCCATATCGCCTAATTCGCCATCGGTCACCAATCCCATCTCTTCTCTGGCCGCATCTATGGCTCTGTTGAACCCCTGCGCGCCAACAAAACTGCCTTCACCACATCCTGTCAACCAGATGATCGTCCCTGTCGCTACTGTCTTGCTCGGGAGGACATTCAGCTTCCATTTGGTAGCGTCCCAGGAAGCCTCGAAGATGTTCCGTCGAATAGGCTTTGGCCAATGGGTCCAGCGGCTCTTGACCGGGTTTCTCCCCGCTCTAGCATCGGGGTCTGAAAGACGAGAGACGATGGGTTTCGATGGGTGTGTCCGCATGCCAGGGACGGGAGGTGGCCAGACAGGCGCAGGTTTTGGTAACAGTTCGACGGGGCTATAACGAATGTCCTTCGTCTCCCACTGAAACATGAATTCGCCCTCCGTTCCATGGTAAGGTTCGGGATAGGGTTCGAAACTTGGTGGATCTCCGAGAATGTCGCCAAACAGCCCGGCAACGATAACCTGCTCTTTAAATTCCCTTTCGAGTGCGCGTTGAATGACATCCTGATGAGCCAGGTGGATAGGCTGAGAAATAAGTACGGATTAGATGGTCTCATGAAACGTGGCCCAGAACTCACAATAAAAGAGCCTTCCCGAGCGGCGGGTGAAACCGAGTCGTTTGCGTAGAACGCATGTTTCAGTGGAGGATGAGACGCCAGCCTGTTCGCAACGATATCTCGGGGAGGATCGTCCGGCTCGATCGCGACTTCCCACTCATTTTCCTCCAACGATCGTCCAGACTTAAAGGTAGGCGTAGGTGGGTAGGCTCGAGCCTCTTGGTATTCTCCGAGCGGCCCACCCCTAGTGAGAGGGGCGGCGAACACGGGTGCGAGAATGAGAGAGCGGAGGTGTAGGGAGTGAAGGCGACAGTAAGCCAGGACGCTTTGACGGGCTTTTTTCCGGGACGCCTCGGACAATGGGTTGAACGGAAATGGGACAATATCCCCAAGGTCAGGAAAGGTCGTATAGGGTCCATGATTTAGCTTTCGTTGTCGGCTGGCGAGTATTGAAGCTTTCCGTTGGCTCCAAATGTAAACCAGCTGCAAGACAGGACGTGAGTGCTTGGCATCAATACTCGTTGGGTCCGACTGTCACACACCCTGCCGACAGAGCCGGCGTCCGCGGGTCCGAGGTCCTCGTGAACCAGCCCAAGAACCTTGTATCCATCTTCTGCCAGAGCTAAGGACAGGCTCAAGCCCATACCTAAGCGGCACCAGATTTGAGTAAATGTTGGACCGTTTGCGATTAAACATGAATCGGCTTCTGCCCACCTGCGCCTGCGTTCATTACGAGAACTGCACTCTTGTGAACATCGAACTCCATTTGTTGCGGCATGCCGATAGCCCATGCCGCAAGGTTGTATACCCGTGACGACTTGTCTTCAATAAATTTCAGGAGGCGGGTATTGTAGTAAGATGTGATAGTGCAGAGGTCATTGAAGGCTTTGAGTGGGGGGTCGGAGTCCGCATTGTCGTAAGGATCGACATGTCCTTGGTTGTAAACACGCTGGACGTTGTTGGATACAGGCCGGTCGTACTCGGATGCCGTCGGCATAAGCGTAAAACGAAGGTCGTTAGGCACGTGGTTCGTTGGCTAGAGACCGACTGAAAGGACAAGTTCGTAACAGGCCAGCGGACAAGAAAATGGAGTGAGTCGTTACGCAGGAGACGTCCAGGAGGAGAATAAATGAAGGAGGTGGAAGGAGGGAGGGGAAGGGAGAGAGGAGGGTGTACTGTCTTTTATGACGACGCCCGTAATTGAATGGTTGTGGGACAAGCGGGGATAAACGGCACGTGCCGACGGAAACGGATAAGATAGCAGGTCAAAACTCCAACACCTCCACCAGATCTGCTATCACCGGGTAACAGATATCAGATGAAAACTATAGGAAGCATATTACTACATATACACTGAAACACCCATTACTATATACTATTATGTACGATTCAACGATAACCCCCTATGGAGATCCCCCTGAAGCTAAAATGTCTCCCCGCCATTCCTTTCCCGTCCTGCTTCGGTGCCGATCTCTAGAGAAGGACTTGCTCGATGCCCAGAATCCGCTTCCGGTCTGAACACGAGGTGCTGCACGATCAAAGGCCATATCTCTTCGAATCCGGGATGCCGACCGAGCCGAATCTGCTGGAACACGGTCCGCATCGCTTCTCCACCGCGAATCTCAGACCACTTCTCTAGGAAGAATTCAATCTCCACTTTCCTAATCTCATCATAGGAAGCAGAAAAGGAGGAGAAGGTTTCATAGGGGATGTTAGCCACCGTCAGCGATCGCGTGATTTGCTGGAAGGCGCGCTGTTTCAGATCAGCAAGACCGAGTTCTGCGAGCGATCCCCGCCATCAATCAGCAGTGCCATATGAAAAATAGGGCTCAGATGTCCTTACTGTCCGCTAGCTTGTAGATTGCCTTAGCCGACACCGGTGAAGGCTTCGCCGGATTCGCTGCCATCCATCTCTTTATCCAATCCTTCCTCGTCCTCGGGGGCTCGTCATCAGCCGAAGTGGATGAATTGACAGCTCCTGTATTGCCAATCGTTAGGGCTGACCGAGGACGGGCACCTGGCGTTGCCGCTATGGATCCGAAGTACGACTGAGCATGAGGCCCGAGACCGCCAAACCCAGGCGTGACATTCGCACTGCGTATAACGGGACCAGGCGCATTTATAAAACTCGAGCTGAGAGGGGCGAAGTTAATGCAATCGGTGTATAACTAGCATCCAGACGGGTTAGCTACGACGTAATTCGTAAAGCACCATCCAACTCACGTAGTAAAGAAGGGCAAAATAAGTTGCGTATGCCACATCCCGTACCACAACCCTCGCTTTCGGAGGTCCAGGAATGGTATCTTGGGGAGGACCTTGCACCTCTCGTTTCGAGCCCAAGTCGCTGTGCGTTGCGTGGCTTTTTCGAGGAGTTCCGGGCCGTTGACTCTTCTCCATCTCGACATCTTCCTCATTCGCATTACCCTGCTCCGCTAGATTTATCACTGGCACGTGCATCGAGAGGTCGGCTCCAGCCGTTGCGGTTCGCTGACCGTCATCGCTCATTTCTTCGTCCTCTCTAGCGCCCGGTCTCACTACTACAACATCAGACTGCGTATCCCATGTAACTTCACGATTCGATGGTCCAGCAGTGGTTCGGCGGGGTGAGCGTAGGTCGAAGAAGTCATCAAGCTGGTCAGTTTCAGTTTCAGCATCAGATTCGTCCGAGTCGTCTAAAGAACGGGCATCCTATCAAGGCAGGTGAGCGTTACTACCCCTTAATTGCACCTCAATAATGGTTAGACTCACATCTTCCGCGTCAGTGATGCTGTTGCGGCGACCGACGGAAGGAGACATCACATCCTGAGCGATGCTCGTCTCAGAGAAACCAGACTGGAACACTGAAGAGGGGCTAATGAGCGCTGCCTTTTCATAAGAGCATCCTCTATATTACTCACTTGTGTCAAAATACTCAGCCCGGCTCAATATCTTCTTGTTAGCGTAGATCTTCTTCGGCTTGCCCAACCTCTTGCGTGAAGGTAGCACAAACTCCACATCCGAGTAAAGCGGATCATCCAACATGCTTCCTACAGCATCCATAAGTCCCTTGGGCACATACTGCCTTGCCGCCGTTGGAGGCGGGACGGGCGTCACCGGGGAAGACGTGATGGTGCAAACGATGAGGAACGCGTCTGCCGCTCTGACCTGTGGAGCAGAGTAGTAAACTGCGTCACGTTTGGCAAATTGAGCCCATCCCCAGTTCGCAGTTTTATAGCTGAAGGCGTGATCGCACGCTTCTTTTGTGTTGAAGACGCCCGGCGACGCGCGGTTGACCGTCTTGAGGTCGAATGAGAACTTGAATAGACCATCACGAACCCACCTGCACGAATAAAGCGTTAAATTTAGGGTACTAAGCGAGTTGTCGTAAGGGTGTGACGCGTACTTTCCGTTGATGGCGTTCTCTTTCTCCTCTTGCGTAGGCTAATCGGCCCAGGTTAGGTCACCAGAAAAAACCCCTATTTACCGAATTTATCTTCCCCGCACATACCTCACAGCTAAGATACAAGCTAACATATCCTCCTTCGTGTCCAGAGTTGGGATATAGCAGGATCTGCCATCGTCTTTCCAGGAATGTTCAAAAACGCGCTCGGGTCATGTCTGGAGTGGCGTAAAAGGACCTACCCGCCGCCAAACCGTACAGACTTGTGTACCTTGCTCTTCTGCTCTCCCTTGCTGTTGTAAGTACAATGTCCGAGTATGTGAGCTTCATCCACGCAAAGACATTAGGAAATGGTGGAGCGGACCTAGCGTCGAACAGCTGCTTCAAGTTCCGGACGGTCCATTCCAATGTGACTGTAGTAGATTCTTGATATTCCTTGAAGTTGCTCTCATCTAACGGCGTGGACATACTAAGCCGTGGATAGTAAAATATGGTTGAAGCAGAGACGAGTGATCGACGGTGGTAGATGCAGGGAACTGTCTCGGTCAGAGCATTGAGTTCAATTCTGAACTGAAACCATGGAGCGATGAGGTAAGCATCATTGTTGTGATTTTGGGGCCAGGCAATGAGTGTACATTTCGCTTCTCTGGAGCCAACCACACCACAAAAGCAAGGCAAACATGAGGCTACGTGGTGAAAGTGCTATTGGTGAAGGAGTGATAATTGCTCGTTCAAACAAGCGAGCCCTTGCCGAACATCCCCTCCTAATCACCGCACCGGTTCTCTCTCGCTTGTAATCGGCTCTTGCCTATGAGGACATTAGATTTCTTTCTTTCCAGCGGAGACGGTTATCCTTCCATGTGGGTATCCAAAGTATACGCCGGCGAGAATGGCAGTGTTGCAAATTAGGAGGATTCCTGACGACAGATGGGTAGACGGGAAGACATTCCACGAATACTCGATCGCGAGTAGCAGCACCAACCTATTACGGCCTATCAGAATCATCTGAGCTAAAAGTTCGCATCTGAGAAACTTACCGGATTGCTGTCGGATATTTCGTATGCCACAGCAGGAAGGGCAGTTGTTGTGCATACCAAGAGTAGAACTGATAGTGCAATGACCTCGCTACGATGATCCCGAGGAGATTTGACGTAAATAGAATGGTAGCGATCCCTATGAACAAACCCCAAGTGTCAGAAATGGTAGTTCGGTGCGATTTACCAGTAACCTACGATCTGCGCTCAGTGGAGTAACTCCTGATCCTCCCCGTGGTCGAGAAAGTGTTCGCTGGATGACTGAAAGGACACCTCCATCTGGCTGGCACCATTTGAGCCCAAATAAGACAAGAAGTAGAACGTGCATTGCTAGCAGGGATTTCGCGAATGCTGCGGAGAGGAAAACGTCTTCTGGAACGAACCGCCAGTTGACGGTCCATTTGTAGAGGAAGACCCTGGAGAGGTTGAAAGCATTGCTTAGATATTCTTTTGGGTGGGTGTTAAGGAACGGAAGGGCCAACAGTCCTTGAATGCTGATGACCAGGGCAATGTGACCAAGTCCTGCGAACAGCCCGGCGGTTTGGACGAGAATAACGAGGATACCAGGAAGGTATAGCAGTATGTTCATCTTTACTGAAAGAGCGAGCCTAATTAATAACATCTCGTCAGTGATTCAAGAGCTCCCAGATATATGGAAGGTGTTTCATACGCATATAGAGTGGTACCCACTTTGAGCCATCGCTTCTGATACGCAGCGATTGCAGTCATCATAATGGCGATTGCCCAACAGTCATTGAAAAGCCGCAATACGAAGATTGAATGCAGGCGTTTACTGAAGATCAGGGGGAGAATGACGTAGTTGGGCATCCCTCCAGCTTGTTGATACACTTGGCATGAAACCAAAAGGGTCCACAAGTACAGCGTCCCATAGATTTGCTGGGCAGTCCGGACGAGGATGGCACCGGTGGCCGGATCGGCTGTGACGTGGCGGAGGACCCAATGAATCCAAACATGACCGGCAGGGTAGCTGATGCAAAAACATGTCAGGAACGCTTCGAGGACATACGGCGGACTAGTGAGCACGTACACCAAAGGACCACTGGGCCCCGTAATCTGGGAGTAATCCCTTTCGCCTTTGACGAACAAGGTAATATGCTCGATGTAAGTTTCATAATCAATCTCCGTGACTACAAATTTAATGCGCGTTCAATATAATGCCGTCAGAGGGTTTCGGAGAAGATGCTCTCACAGCCGACGAAGCGTATTACGAGCTGCGTAAGAACAGCATCAGCCAATACGGCAAGACCAGCCAGTGCCCAAAAGTAGCGACGGTCAAGCAGTAACGCTTGCAACAGCGATACAACGCCTTGTAATAACGTTCCCGAAGATGGTATAGCCATTGACCGATCGACGGTGGCTGGTAAGGCGGAGTTTGGACGAATAACTCTGGACAGACCGTGAGAGATGCCTTCTCAGGTAACCGTCACCCTGCCCGAAGCTGTGTCGGTTGCCGCAATCCGCCCGCTCATCGCAAGGGTGAAAGCTCCGGAACAGTAAAACACTAACACACCCTTGCTGTTCTGCAGTTAATAGACTTCTCCGAGATGCTTTAACATATGGGAAATCTTGCATCTCAGGGCCACACTGCCTCTTTGCCGTGTCAGACGTCCCATGATAGGATCGAAGTGGGCCTGTAGCAGTTTAGAGAGCGGAAGTCACGATTCTTGCTTTTTGCAGCATCGCAGTTACCGGGTTGTGCGGAGCCAACCCCCATTCCCCACCAACTGCCCGCACCGGGTCGATCTGCTCCCTCGGAGTTCAAATCCATCATAGCTTCGAAGATCCATTTCAGATAGTCATTGTTTAATGCAGCATGGTGGTAAGGATTTCTCTCCCATAGAACCCCAGTTGATCTCGAGGAAAGCCTCACACGGTAATGAAAGCTCGATGGTCTTGCTCCCGGGCAGAAACCGACACCAGTTGGAAGAACTCTGCGCTGGTACCCTTCTCCGCAAGAAGTATGGATGCCACAGCAGAGGCCAACTGGGGGTGCTAAACCTATTGGACGGGCTTCCAAGTTCCTGATCTTTACTAAAGTGCTGGGTCCGCTTTCATGCGAGTCGAATATGAATGACACCGTCCAAAAATATTGAAGTGGCGAGCTCAAGCGGTCCTAGTACTTTGCTCCGTTTTGGGGGGCAACTTCGGATATTTAAACCCTTGCTCTATTATACTGGGGTGAAGAGGGTGCCCGGATTGATGGCTACTTGGTTAACTTCACATCCCGCGTTCAATCAGCCACCAAAGCAACTATGTTATTAATGTGCCTAATCTGGGTAGATACCATCGTATATATTCTCCGATAGATGGTCAAAGGCATAAACTATGTCAACCTCCCGCCCGGAGTGGGGATACACCGTCCCTTGAAGCTTCCGCAGTCCCGCTTCTGCGTCAGCGATGGACCTGAACGCGAGGTAACCGTAGCCCATGGATCTCCCTGTCCAATGAAATTCTGCACTGAGAATCAGCGAGATGATAACGTAAGATATTGCAAAAGCGAGGTTGTCTTACTTATTGTACTCCCAACAAAACCTTCCGTGTGTTGGCAGAACGCATATAATTCCTCTTTCGTCGTACGACATCCAAGGCCCGAGATATGTAGTTGCTTCGTTTTACCCCTCGAGAACTTAATTCGCTCCACATCGGATCTGTGGAAGGCGAAACTGACGAAAGAGACCGGGCCTCCTTCCTGCAATGGCTGCCCGTTACGGGCCGCGAAGGCTGCTCTCGCATCTTCCACAGATGCGAAGACAATGAAAGCAGCGTCCTCTCCCTCAGCTAGAAGGATTCGTTCAGTCAGCGCTGATATTTCCGATCGGTCTCTGTACACACATAGCCAAACTTTGAGAGGTTTGAGACCCCGATAGGCTTGAATAACATGTTTGAGAGATTCTCTCGCACCTAGGGATGCTCTCAACGCCGATGATGGCAGGTAGTTCATTCTTAGGTCCGCAGAGTAGCGGGGCTTATGGATGATTTTTGATGGCGGGCAGTTCTCCGGGGATCTGGTTTCATAAGATCTGCCGAGGGCGAGCAACGCTCTTTGGGCATTGTCAGAGTTGTCAAATTCCAGGTATGCAGTCGACTGCCCATTCGTGGATATATCTACGAGCACGCCATGATCTTTTGTAAGGTATCATTGGTAAGAGCAAAAGCAAACGCACCATCCCAAACATGATACAATCCAGGAGCCTCCCGGATTATTCTCACCAAATGTCTCAAGTAACTTGCTGACCCATCCATCGGGGGCTGAACTCTCAAGGTCGATGGCACCCGCCCGACGGAGTCCGAAATCTTTGTCTTCGCCCCATACTTCACGGTTAAGTACCTCCCTGATCCTGGGAAATACGTTCCATCCAGAGTACGTTTCGCCCTCTCCGCGTCCCGGATCGTTTTAAACTCGACAACCGCCCTTCCAAAACTAGCCCCTCGCCAGCTTCGGGCTGTCGATCGAAAATTATATGATTTAATTGCTAGTTCAAATGAGTCTGCCATAAACTCACGCAAAGAAATACTCTCGATTCCACCGAATGACCGAAGTAGTTTCGCTAGCGTTGCCTTGTCTATTCGGCAACCTAGACCCGAAACATGAACCCATCGTGAAGGTAGAATATCCCGCCGTGCGGCCGCCACGTCGCCAACTGATGAAGCCGAAAATCCGATGTCAGCTACAGTGAAGGGAGGGTATCCATGACACAGTGTTTTCTCCTTGTTAATGAGCCAAGATCTGGCCGCTTCAGCGTGTTCTGTCGTCCGAAAATGAACACAACACATGTTTCTACCATCGACTGTAAATTGAAATGTCATAAAAGTTGTTTCGAAGCTACCCCTATGTGACTTACAAAGAAATGCATCGAGAGGTATGCATTCAGATCCAGCATCATCATGATAGTCACGAAAGAGCCGCTTTACGTCTTCCAGGGTTCCACGTATGCCGAGACGGATTGCAAGAGTAGGAGACGGCTCTCCAAAAGATATTGAGGTCGGATCATGGTGAAACTGGGCTTTCCACGACTGTTGTACGTGGCACCCCATCTCTTTGATCCTAGCTAGAGTACGAGCCGCATTTTCATGCGAATCAAACATGAAGTACACCTATGCAAAAACAGCCAATAAACAAACAACTTATTTGAGTAGTACTGGTACTTTACTCTTTTATTCAAGATTCCAGATTGAGCTGTGACTGCTCAACAGGGTGATTTACGACTGATTGGTGTGGGCAAAGCCATACCCAACTCACTCTCGTGAACGTTCCACAGCCCAGGGGCATCTTTTTCTAGATCTATAAGCAGCTGGCGGTCGCTTTCTCTGTTGGGTGCCTCAATTTTCAAAGTGCGAAGAGGCCTGATTTTGGCTTTGAGATTTTGGCGAGCCGCTTCCAAAACAGCTGGGTCGAGTACAGAGCTTGAGGACGTCCAGCGCTTGAGAACGAGGCGCACCGTTGGTACCACGCTTCGTATTCGGGTCGCGATTAGCATACCCTTTTGCTTTCGTCAAATGGGAAGAGTGGACCTCCAAGATGTGGTGGAGTGGACAAAGG
>KN822966.1:42453-90819 GCA_000827465.1 Tulasnella calospora MUT 4182
GTGTCACCATCGGCGACGTTCTCTACCGCATCAGGGACTCTATGAACAAGATCGCTTCGAAAGAAGAGTTCAACTCTGTCGCTGAAGACGCTCAGGCCGACATCCTCAAGGCCTATCAGCGCAATTGCAGCGCCACTTCCAACGGCGCCAAGCTCCGCGACCTTCAAGAAGGTCTCAAGCGAGTCGACTGGCTGGGCAAGCGTACACTCTTTGCGGGCATTCAGAAGGACGAGGCCTACATTAGCCGGCGGATCCGAAGCCACAGCGAGCGCGCAGAGACTTTCGTGGTCGAATTCTCTCCCTCTTCGCGATAAATCTCGCGCGTCTCTTGGCTTCTCTCTCTCGCACTGGCATTCTCTCTCTCGGCTCCTCGCTCCTCTCTCGCCATCGCTTCTTGCCTCGGCTATTGTTATACTGTATGATTATTCGACTCGCCCCACTGCAACCTTCTCGGCATCCACCATCATCACCTTCCCCCCCCACCCCACTTCAAGCCTTCTCCTGCTTTGCTATTTTTACCACTCCGCCCCATCGTACTTTTCAACTCCATCGCATCTTGGCATTTTTCTTTTTTTTTTCCCCCTCTTCTCTTTTCTCGTTCTGCTCCTGCTGTATTCCTCAACCTCACACAACCTGTCTCCTTAACCGAAAACCACAAAAAAACCAGAAAACCCCATTCAACCTCTTACGCCTTGTTTCTTCACGGCTTGTTGATGTCCTGCTACCCCTTGTCTCATGACGTTGGTCATCCGGTGACGGGTGCTTACTCTGCACGATGTATTAGTTTAGCCCATTCAGTCCTAGTACGAATTGAACGCCCGCGACGTGTTATTACGTCTTTGCAAAAAAACCAAAAACGAGTGTACCCCAATTATTCTGTGTGTGTATGCCACTCTCTGAAACGTGCATGTACACCGTTTTTGCAAGGTCCGACCGACGAAACAAGCGCGAAAGGGATCGTCATGTGTTCCCTCTTGTTTTACTGACATTTCCCTCTTCCATCCAGGATCGCACTGTGAGACGGCGAACGGCAAGACATGCGAGCTGGGAGGGATATGGTCCCAGGCCGGCACGCTGCAGCCAAACGGGGAGGATGAGGCGCCACATATGTTCTAGACTCCGATCCAATCCAGACTCCGACCCCTCGGTCGATCCTCGCTCGCGTAACGAGAATGACACCGCCGTGTATAGGGTTGCATGGACGCATGAAATTCAATGTAGGCCGGCGGGTAGACACAAAAGGGCAAAATACATAATCGTAGGATCCGGGATGGAAAGACGTACAAGGAAAAAAGAAGAGGCAAACGAAGAAAGAGAGCCCGCAAGACCCGGATCTTTACTCGTCATCCTCATCGTCATCCTCTGCAGCCGCTGCTTCGGTAGCAGCACCTTCCTTGAACGCGACAATCTTTTCCTGGATACGAGTTTGCCGCTGTTCGTGGGTGAGGCGTACGCTCCTGTGTTTCTGGCTCTCGACTTTCCAGTCTTGCGATTTCTCAGAAGGCTTGAAGACTGGGTCTTCCCGGATAGCGGCGTACGCGTTGGTGTACATCTCTTCGATGTCTTCGCTACCGATCTCGTCCTCGAGGTAAGAGGCGAATTGTTTCTTGAAGCTATTCGCGTTCCCATCCAAACGTCAGCAACGGGGGCAAAATGTTCCCCCGGAGTCTGCTGGAGTGACGTACCGCTCATCGTCTTCCTCCTCCAGGCTCTCCATGTACTCAGCAACATGACCGCCGTAAATGTACTTCTTCAACACTTCGGCATCGAGCGCCTTGTTCTCAGAGTCGAACCCAGGGAACCGCTTCTCGGAATGAGGGATGAAGAGACCACCATCGCTTGCACCCTTCATCGCACCAAAGACACGGGAACCGGTGGTCGTGCGCTTAAGTCCGACGTCGAGGTAACATTTGAACGGTTGGCGGACGTCGTCGCCTTCAAGAGCCTCGGTGAGGACGAGCTCGCCAGTGGGCTCCTTCTGGCCTTCGTACTTGTCACCGAGACCGACTTTGTCGAGAGCACGACGGGCGACGAGAAGGCCGGTTGCGTATGCTAGGGAAACGAGTCGGGTTTTGGGCAGCTCAGCATGAGGTTCCTTATTTGAGCTGTACCGGCTGAATGCTTACCTGCGGTCCAATTAGTCAAACCGTGCTTGATGCCGTACCGTGGAAGTTCGCGAGAGGTGGCCTGGCAGAAAACGAAGTCGCCCTGAATGCGAGCATAGACGATCTGGCAGGTGACGTTCTTGTTGGAGATGCGGACGACCAGGCGGTATTTAGGTGCGTTGCTGAGAGTCGAAGGAGTCAGATGCAAAGTACCATATTAACATCAACACAAAAAATGAAGACATACTATTTTGTCTTGTCTTGAACGACAAGTCGCTTTCGTGCATAGTAGTCGGTCTTGCCCTCTCGTCTTCGGCGGTACTTGACCTGGTACCGAGAGAAGTAGGCTTTGTTCTTGACGACCTTGTGGTACTATTATTCGATATTATAGTCAGCGAAGAGTTCCTCCAGAGGATGTTGGCATTGAGGCTACCATTTTGGTGTTGAGGACGGGGGGAACGGCGAGCGAGATACAAAGGTCTAAATTACAACCCAATACTGGGGCTCTTTTCGTTGATCTGAGAGGCCCGTGCGAAGGGGGTGACGCGATGAGCGTGATGCCTTTGTGACGTCTCATTGTCACACTGTGTCACCGCAACCGGTGTTTCCCATCCGGTTCCAACGTTGACCAGCACCACCAACTGAACCCCCTTACCCTCAAGACCATCAGGAAGAACCCAACCATGGCCGACAGCAACCCATACACAAACCCCTACTACTCTCAATACTCAGGCAGTAGTAGCAACTACGCATCATCTTCGTCAAACCCGTATTCGTCAAACCCATATTCGTCAAACCCTTACGCAGCTAACCCGTCCGGAGCTGGGCCCTCCCGACCTGTGGTGGCCAACGCCTACGAGTACGACGTTGGAGCAGCCGCTCAGCAGAGTGCCTATGTGCCCGGAGCGAATGTAGGCAAGAGCGGAGGGGCGGGTACTATTGTTCCAAAGGGACAAAAGAGGAAGACCGTCATCCGGAAAGGTGGAGGAAAGATGTGGGAGGATCAGACACTCCTAGAATGGGATGATTGTGAGTGCCATCGGCGCCTGCCTCCTAGCCTTGAGGACTACGTTGAATAACACGACCTTTCCTTTTCTTCTCTTTTGCAGCATGGTTCAGGCTGTTCGTGGGCGATGTAAGCAATGATGTTACCGACGAAGTTTTGGCGAATGCGTTCAGCAAGTACCCGACTTTCACCAAAGCTAGGGTGATCCGTGATAAACTTTCATCCAAGGCAAGCTTTATCAGAGACGTGCCTATTCTCCAAGGCCGGATACTGACTGTGGCTTCTCTAGGCCAAGTTTGGTTTTGTCGCGTTCTCGGATCCCGAAGACTTCCTCAAAGCTTGGAAGGAAATGGATGGTGGGTATTCGGTTTCCTGGTATCCGCGCTGATACACGAGGAGCTAACTTCTTGCATTGCCTCTCTTTAGGAAAGTACGTTGGTAACCGTCCTATTCGCCTCAAGAAAGCTGAGTCCAGCGTTCACTCGGTCGAGATCGGCCACAACAAGGCCAAGAAGTTGGCTCAGCAGAACAAGGACAGGAGACACAAGCCATACTAGGCTAGCAAACGATCGAGGCGGAAAGTGAGCGTACGTCCTGCCTCGTTCAAGGGCTTTTGGAAACTTTTGGTGTTGACCTCGGGTAATTTGGAACCCACTACACACTTTGCCGTCTGAACACGAGACTTTGCTTCCGTAACTGCTCAGCCTGAACGACTTTACCGTTTCATCAGGTCATGTAATTCCCTCTTTCTTTTTTCTTTTCATCCAATGTAGTGTTCCCCCCTTACTACCATTTGCAAATAGAGCTTTTAAGTTTACCGCGCATTTTGTTGCTTCGTTTTCCGTCGTGGAAAGGGTAGCGACATTTAAAACACGATGTACTATGGCAGTACCCAGAGGTCTCTAACCTTAGTCAAACAGCCTTCTCGTTTTGTCGATGTCTCGTTTGCAATGAGGTCCGCTTGCGATGGTGCACCGGTGGTCCGTCGCCATCGGCACATGTTTAGAAAGCTTGTCTTCCCCTTTGCACAACGTCCACCTCGCCGCGCATAAACAAAGTCCGTGAGCCATTTCTTCGGTGTGCGGGCTCTGCCTGATCACCGGCGTGCAAGCAAGCAGCGGCGCTGAGAGGTACGGCATAGGGTGGGTGTCTACGGTAGGCGCCAAGTCGGACCCTGAGCCGGTCTGGATGGAAATCATTACCTCTTTGTTTTCCTCGACCACCTCGACCTCGTAGACTTTTTTTTCAGTATCAAAGCTCCTAGAACGTTCACACCTCAAGAGTCTGTACATTCCTTGACGACACCTTTAACGACACTGGTCAAACCAGACTCAACGCCGGCGATACTCGATTTCCGTGTGCGATCAACGTATATATGTCAATGAATGACACAAGGCCCAACTCTCTCCTTTTTCGCGTTGGAAGGCGCAAGATATCTTTGCCTCGGTCGATAACTTATTCTGTACGTGCATGTGGTACAACTCGAATAGGCAAAATTCTAAGCGAACGGTTGTTGCTTCCCACCAGCATGCACTCGAAGTCCTTCGGCAGCAATTCAACATTGGAGAGGAGCATGATCTACACTTCCTCCAACCCTCATTACGCGGAGGAATCTCTGGTCCAATTCCTATAGAGGAGAGTTCTTGGGAAGGAGTAACGAGGACAGCCGAGTCGATTCAGGTCAACTTGTCACGTCCGTTGGATCGCTCACAGGGTGAGTCGCTTGTGCGACCGCGAGTCTTCCAGCTTGCTGACACAAGCTGGTAAGATCATGAAACTTCTAGTGACGGCTCTCAAACCTCATTCGGGCCTCAGGCGTCCATGCCTTCGCCCAGCTCTGGCCTTCGTTTGAGGACATGGCCTGGTAAGAGGATGCTGCTGCCGCTTTCACGCAATGAATGAAATCAATTTATAACGTGTCTGAATTTCCCTTTGATTTCTCATTCAACTAGGCCATGGGGTTACATCCGTGGCTCATGCAGGTCCATCGGCAACCCCCTCTCTCTTGCGTCGACCAAACCCAACGGCGTCCCGCTCCCTTACCGTGACATCGCCCATGCAGACCTCCGGGACAGCCACGAACTCACAGAGGTCCCAATCATCCGACATGATCATCGCGACTGCTCGAAGCTCCTCTCCGGAGAGTATAGAGTCCCGACCACCGCCATATACCCGCGTCGCGGAAGGAGAGACAAATCGCAAAATCACATTCACCATAGTCAACGAAGACAACGAGGTGGTAACCCTCTCTGCAAAACGCTCTTTGAGAGCTCTCAGGATACTGGAGACAGCGTGCAATGTGTTCAAGTTGGAGGTACGCTTTTCGCCTTTCTACCCAGAAACCTCACGACTCAAAGGAACTTCCAGGTTTCAAAATGTCGTCTTCAGCACGCTGGCCGTTTATATGGACATGGAGATATTGAACGGTTGACACTGGCATCTCTCGACGTTGGTATGTCTACTTCACTTTCTCCTACTGCCTGCTTCTCATGGGCGCCCCCATTCCAGAAAATGGTGATCGTCTTGGAGTGTCTTGGGACTGTACGACCATCAAATCAGAGCTATGGCTGTACCGCAAGGAAACTGGAAATCCTGGAAGCGAGTCGGGTGATGAGAGGAGTCAAGTACGGGTATCCGTCTCCCTGGCTCCTCAGTGGAGATTCGACGAAGTGGCCCCCGACGTCCCTATCGACAAAGGAGCAAGCAGTAGCAAAGTTACGTGGCACGTTGATTCACGGCCAGATGGTTCCTTAACAATAGCCAACTCGCCCGGAACGGTTGATCGTCTGTCCTGGGAGTTGCGGTAGGCATGACCAATTTAAAGGTTTATGTATTAAAGGCTGACAGAGATTTTCAGGAGTAAACCTGTATTACTATCTGCACGCCACCTTCCTGAAGAATCGATTACTGAAGGCCCGAACACCCCTGTGTCTGTCTTGGCCGACGGCGACCCGACTCAACCTCACACCCGCCATCTCCCCACTATTCGGGGGCAGCCCGTTTCCGATAGCTGGCCTGCATTACTTTTTCACATTATCTGCGTCATTGCCCTAAGTCCTATGGTCTTTGCCCTAGATCTACTAGCGGTTCTTGGCTTGCGCCACAAAAGGCAACGAAACGCTTCCGACGGTCGAACGTTCCAAAGTGCGCAAGACTTTGACCTAATGGAACCATCACGGAGCCTCAGTGATGACAACTCGGTACTCCTCCGAGGCATACACGTTCGGAACTACCTGGAAGATGTGTTCGAGACTGCTAAGGTTCCCAGGCCGATTTGGGAGAACTTTGTTGGGTAAGTCTTCCAGATGATGAAATTGGGTCCACTCTCCTCTAACCCTATATGATTTATAGCCGAGTTTGCCCTTCCATTGCACGAAACCGATATGTAGCCCTGAGGTTGATTCCCGCCGAGCACTACCGCCAGCTCTGCTCTCTTCGCGTCGCTCCTGAGCCCGACGCGTTGATACGAATATTGCTTGTATATACTGGAGTCCCATCGACCAAACTTGGTGATTGGCCTAAAGCTTTCGGCCGCGGCGAAGCGAAGGACTCCAGGGCGTGGAAGAAAACTCTCTGTCAGTCCGTTCCTGTGCGCAATGCCGAAGGGGGGTTCACTGCTTTGGAGCTTGCATGCGTGCAATTGTATCTTGACGATGAATGAATGCGCATTTGTACACGGTTGTTTAATAATATTCAATAATATCTTATGGGAACGATGACACCGTTCAACTTGTGGTCGTCGGTGGATCTTTCGACGTCGAACTAGCAAGAAAGAGCCACCCGGCTAAGTGATGGCACGATAGCAAGGATGCGATGCAATGCTGAAGCAACGAGGTCAACTTGACGGAGTTGCGGCTATTTTAATGGGGAACGAATGAAGCTGGTCGGAAGCCCCCAGAAGAACGGCGAACAGAAGATGGGTTGACTGCAGCTATCATAATCAGCTGGAATAGCTCCTAAAGCTGGTGCGAATCACATACCAGCTGCTGATTGAACCCTCCTCGAAGTCGGTGCCGCGTGAATACCAGTGACCATCGGCTGCTGAGGATGAACTCGGCCATTCATGCCTGAGGATTGGCCAAAGAATCCTGGTCCACTGTTCCCGCTGACCTGTCGGTTGTTTCGTCCTAACGGTGGCCTGGATGCAGCCGAATTAGGAACCTGAATCAGCGCAGGACCGATCTCGTCGAGAATCTGGATCTCGTCGCTTCCAGGAGTGCGTCCTCCGCTTCCATGACTGTTTCGCCCGCCAAACTCCTCAATAACGTTGACAGGACCTAGAGATCGGCCTTGAACTAGCATTTGAGGTCGTGGTTGGTGGAGTTGTTGCGGTTGCTGGGCCCAGTGAGCGATAGGTTGCTGACTGTTAAGACTTCCTGCGCCTGGGCGGAGAGGGGTGCGTTGGATCTGCAAAAGGAAGGATGAGGACCCTCTAACACCAGCTTCCGCAGTCTTCACTCACCCTATTGGCATCCATACCGTGTGCTATCTCGCCCATGGTCATCGCCCCTCCCACATTCTGTACAGTGTTACCTATTCCGCGTACGCGAGGTAGAGCTTGGCTCTCCGTTGCTTCGATGCTGTCAGCGTTTGGAGGCACACCATTCGGTGCAAGAAGGGCTTTGCGCTTCAAGCTATCGTATTGGTTCTGGTTGCCTTAGGATTCGTCCTAAGGAATACGAAAGGGAAGACGTGAAACCTACTTTGAGCTTTTGATATTCTTTGTCCTTTTCCCTCAGCCTTTCATCCTTGTCTCTTGTTTTACGCCGTTCGAGTTCAAGGTCGCGTTCAAGTTCTGGAAATAAAGGGACATCAGCCGAGACCAAAAAAAGCACCCGTCTGATACATACGTGAGCATTTATCATTCAGAAGACTAAGTTGAGAGTTAGCTTCTGCGATGACATTCTGTAGGTCCTTCGCCAAGGCAGCATTTTTCTCGTTTGCATTTTTCAGGAGGGCGGCTTGAAAGGTACTATGGGTCGAATATTCAACGGTGGCTTGAGCCTCGAAGCAGGTCCAGTCCTACGTCTCTTGGTGGACCTGATACGTCCAAAATGACATTGCTCTGGAATAGAAGATATCACTCGTGTTTCTAACATTCGGAGACCGCTGGATGACTGACCGACTGCATATCTCCAGAATTAGCCCAGGAGATAATCCTGACAGAACAGACTAAGGAACGATATTAGAAGTCACTTCGCCACTGGTAGAGAGAACTAGATGGATACCGTTTTGTAGTCGTTTGTCGGCTGCAGGGAGCACACCTGTTGACAGAATATAATCAAGCTCATTTTATAATGAACAGTTGTCGGTTTCCGTACCACAACATCGTCACTTTTGCAGTTCGAAACAGGTGTCAGCACTCGGAGCCCAGCATCCGACTATAGTGCCCACTTCTCTGTTAGCTTCACTTCACATGCGGGACAGAGACGCGAGCTTCCGAAGTGCTTTTCGGCGCAGTTAACTTATAACCGTCATGTTAGTAAGGACATCGAAATCCCCCAAAACGACTGATCAACGAACGGCAGAAAATATCTGAGGCACCAAGATCAGATAGAAGCCATTGTGCAGAGATAGGACAGACCTACGTGAGCACGTAGTTACTACTGCCTTGTCTGTTAGCAATTTCCTGCATTTCAAGATGTTACAATGGAGTTCAGCATCCATGGTGAGGAGTGCAGGTAAGGTTGCAGTTGTTTGTTTAGTTTTCACGGTTGTTTGGTCAGCGGCGTGTTCTACGACTTCCTTCATCCCTTCCGAAATGCTTCTTCGTTCTCTGGCACTCAAGACGACCTTAAGGCAAGCCAGGAGCTACCGGCCGTTACTCAGGAATACTACTGCATCCTATCAATATCGGGCTCTCCATGCTACACGACCAACGGCCGCTGGCTTGAGCAACATTCTTGAAGATCGCGACGCCCCACCCCCACCAGTGCAGGTCAAGAGAATTACCGGCGATGGAATCGAGCTCATGGATGGTAGGTCCACTTATGTCATTTCATTGAAGCAAGTTGACATATCCGTGGTTCAGGCCTGCTTTTGCCGTCATCGTGTATCTTTTTAAACGGCAGGGTATTCCTTTGGGACGCCCCTGAGCTGAAGGATGGGAAATGGGGTGGCTGGTCAAAAGATAGACTAGCTATATTTGAGGCCGTGGTCCCGAAGCCAGGTGCGCATCCCTGGTTAGACGGCCTTGCTAACAGATACCTGAATCTCGTTTCCGTGCAGAAATTCTGCTGCTGGGAACAGGGACCTCGGCTGCACTACCACCACCTGAAATCCGGCAATATCTTACATCCATAGGGATATCCTTGGATGTTATGGATGCTGTGAGTAGCTTGATTACCGGTTCAGAGCTGCTGCGCTGACAATCCCACCCCTTGTCAGCGGAATGCATGTTCTACCTACAATTTACTAGCAGAAGAAGGCAGAAACGTCGCAGCAGCTCTCATTCTCCCTAACGCTCCTAAATGGCAATAGAATGCATCGGCAACTGGGACTAGCGGTTAATCGTTGAGGCGGGACACGAGACGCAAGCGACGTCAACGGAGAGTCCCTCTCGGGAGTCCATCCTGCAAGACAGCTATCTGTAACAAGCAGGCTAATTAAAAAAGGTCCCTTTATGATGGGTTCCGTCTAGTACATTAGTCTTTGTCCACTGGGCACCTCCGCTTCTCCATCTCGCGCGATACAGATGCCCATCCACCTACTAAATCATGCGGACCTCCGCCTTCCTCAAACACGAACTTGCGATAATGGACTTCTGTAGCGTTACACAGCCGGATACTGGGTGAGGAGATGGTGGCTAAGTATTGCGCAAGGCCTTCTGTGTCGGTGTTGCCATTTATAAACGTAGTCCCGACGCAGAGCGTCTTGAGCTGGGAAAGCGCCATCCCGACGTTCGTGTTGGGAAGTACGCTGAGGTCGAGGAAAACTGCCAACCGCTCAAGCATGGGGAATGAAGGAGGTCCAAAATTGACTAGACCCGATAGCGGCAGGCCCGACTCGTTACTCCGGATCACGTTCGGGCAGAGGCCGAGTGTTGCAATGCTTGGCCACGCTTGCCCTATAGTGTGGATTTGGTGGGCACCCAACTGCAGAGGCCTCCCGTGGAGGATCTGAAACTCTACGAGGGATCTACAGGAGAGTAAAGGGCTGATGGATTCGAATCGGATGCTGTGCTGCTCCGTGGAATCGTTGGTGATGTATAGGACAAGGTTGCGCAGGGTTGGGCATGCTCCAGCGAGGTCGGCTATGAAGCTATCAACCTCTGGCGACGTATCGAAGTGCAGGACCCCATGGAACTTGCGGAGCCTATGAAGCCCGGCCAAGGCACTTATTATGGAGTGCTGAACGTAAAATTTGGGGAATAAAACTTCTTCCAGAGTTGACTGGGAGCGGATAAAACTGGCCAACGCGGGGCCAAGCTTCTCGTCCTCGAAGTCGGTCCATTTCGTATCAAGATTGAAAGTGGCCAGGTGAAGATTTTGATTTGAGACATGCGAAAGAAGCTGCGAGAGCAGGTCTGAGTCCATCGGCGAGCTGGATGTGGTCGGCCGGATGGACAATTTGCGCAAGGATGGCGAGACAAAGAACCTGAGCGCCATGGTATCGTCCACGGCGTTTGTTTCCCAGATAATTTCTCGAATCGAGGGAAGTGGAGGTTCGAAGGCTGTCTCGACAGAATACGACTCCTCGAGGGTTTTCAGGTAGTTCTGAACTGCCTGAGAAACGATCCCTATGCCCCCGTCCAATTTACGGACCCGATGGGAGTAAGCGCGAAAGCGAGACCAAAGTTCGGGACACTCTGTATCATCGAGGCCCATCTATAGTTGCTGGTTAAATAACATTTAGCCGATAGCTTGTTACGACGTACCATTCCGTTCTTCACGTTGATCCAAGTGGGCCAGAAGTGGTTTATCAGTGGTAAGAGGCCGGGCAAGACTTGCCAGATTCGGTCTATGGCTATGTCGTGCCACACTCGGCACACACAGGCGGCATTTCTGAGCGATTCCTTGTCGAGAAAGCTGAAGATGATGTCTAGCAGCTCCGGCACGTACCGGGCGTCGTCCGCTACAACCCCCGAAACCGATTGCTCAGTACGCAAGTTCCTAAACATGTAACCGTACATACCCGAAACAGATAGGGATGCTGAGTAACCCGGTATTACCATATCCCTTGAAAGAGTTCGTTGATACTAGGGGTATTCCTAGTAGAGGCGGTGCAGTCGGAAATAGATGTCATATTACGTAATGACGACATAGAGTTCGGGCCCTCCATCCGGAAGACCCAAGAGCCCGGATGTTTCTGCCAGCTCAATAGATATGACATGTTTGTGTAGCATGTCAAGATAGACTATTTCACATGAAACCTTTATTATAATATCATAGGTCTTTCCTAGGATTGAATGGTCCCGCCTCGAACTGTCCCTAGCACTCCGCACGATTTAGGTCAATATCAAACCAGCCCACATGAGGCAGTGTCAGAATTTTCTATTACCCTTGAGTCTCCGGTGAAATTGCTTAATTCACCTTGTTTGTGCATGATTTCTAACAAGCGAAAGATCCTGCTCTACCCCATCTCTAACCTTGAATATCGTGTCAGGAGTCAAAGGATAATTTGTCTCAGTCCTTCTTGTCCGTTGAATTCGGGTAAAACATGGGGTGGTGCGGTTTTCATCTTAAAGTTGTTTGTCCGTGTGCTTCGCTGTTCCGACACCCAATGCCCACAATGAAATGAAGGCTCTCGTAAACATACTTCTTATGCGAGTATCTAGAAAACTTTAAGCGCACATGTGTTGGGGAGGGATTCTTAGTTTACACTCGCTAAGGACGGAAAGGGTGTGCTCTCGCAACGTCCATATTTCTCCTCGTTTCCTCCTGTTTCCTTTTCCATCGGTCTCCTTCAAAGCTAATCTCGGTGCGCATCGGTGGTGGCCTCATGGCGGCACCTACTGGATCAAGGTGCGCCTAGACGCAAGACGTCCTATGCCCTCCTGAGTGCGGTACTGTACTCGACAAATCAGGGCGGATTTCTACACTGCACTCTTTCTCGCTACGATATACATATTATTTTGGGTCACTGCTTTCAACGTGGGGTTCGATTATGAGTCCAATTCACCTTCGGCGCGTGGATGTGTACTACGCACCTACAATCACTGCGATCCTATAGGAACCCGTTCAAGACCTGTTTGTCGCAGCCTCCGCCCTCTCTGCATGATATCTTTGACCAATACCCAAGACTTCGTGTCGGGCGCGTTTTCCCACCCCTTGGTCTGAAAGGCGTCGGCACGCCAGTAATCTTTGTGGATATATGCTATCTCGGTTTTCTCCGAGCAAACGCTAACCAGGAACTCAGCAAGGGCTCCAAAACGATCCACCGAGTCGATCTTGGATTTCCCAACACCCAGAATCTCCAGTTGGGAGAACGACGTGGTCACGACGTCCGCTGTTGGCAGCTCCTCCGGGCAGGTAAAATTCAGTGCGAGTCTCCGAAGTTTGAGACCGAATTCAGCGGCGAAATCCTCCAGCAGCGTGAACGGTGCCCCATCCCAACGGGAACCTTTTGCACCAGCGCACAAGTTTAGGATCTCCAGATCCCTCCACGCTTCTCCCATGCTCCGAACGCTCTCGCTGTTCACCTCGAAATCCCCACCATAGCAAACTTGCAATTCCCGAAGCTGCTTACACCCGAAGAGGGGTCGGATGACATCGCATGTCATAGGCTGTGGGAAGGTTGTCGGACAGAAGATCTTGAGGGTTTCGATGAGGGGGCAATGTCCTGCAAGCGATTGCAGGGACTTCTGGACCAAATCGTACGAGTCAAACGCTAGAAGCAGCTCTAAGAATACGAGCCTCTGGTGGTGGTAGAGGGTTTGGATGATCTCGCCCTCACTATAGAGCCATCCCAACTCTAGCGTCGATAAGGCCCGCTGCGATTCTACAAACGATGCCACCGCCGGTGCCAGCTCGAGGTCCTGGTCTTTGTCTTTGTACGCGGTAGTGATCCTCAGCCTCCTAAGCTCCAAGCCAGAGAGGGAGGCCAAGAGCTTCAAGCAGCGCATGACGGGAGCCGATGGTAATGAGGCTGCGCTGAGGTTGATGGCGAGTTCGCGCAGGTTTGGTGAGGTAAGATAAGGAAGTTGGAGCAGAGATTGGGCCCAATAGGTCGTCCACTCGAGGTTTTTTAGGTTTGGAAGCAGGAATCGTCCACTGTCGGCCCATGATTGGTGGAGAAGGAGGTATGGGATGACCCCTGGGGCAATCCGGCCTTTTAGGTCCCTTGCCGAGTCAATAGAACCGGGTCTCCCATTGTCGTCATGCTTTAGCGTTCGAACGCGAGCAGAACGTGCCCAAAATCGCTCCCAATTCGGCTGTGGGGCGTCGTAATCAAAGTCCTGGCATCCGGTCAATGTAGCTTTCCGTCGTTGACTGGGTAGAGTTACGGACTTACTCGAGCACCATCAACAATTACAAGTGGCAGTAGCACGCGGAGAAGTGGAAAGAGGGAGGGTAAAGATAACCAGAGATGATCAATGGCGGGCTCGCTCCACCTTCGGCAGACACGAGCCGAAACCGCATTTGCAGATTGAGTGCAATTGGCAAATACATTAATAAGAATGTCATGATTAAGTGACGGGTGACCTAAAGGAAGTAGCGACAGTGTTATAACTGGGCTCCACGGGCAGAGAACGCGGATAGAAGATCGCTATACCAACCTCTGCCGATGGGATTGTTCATTGAAGTTTCCTCTTACGTATCAGTAGCACCAGTGTTCAGACCTGTGACAGGTTTTAGGTAGCTCTCGAGGATAGACGGGGTGACGTGTTGGATTCAAAGTGCCTGGAATCACCGCACGGAAACAGCGAGGCGGCACGAACATCAAGTTGTCGATCCTGCCGAACAAACAAACCGCCTCAGTTCTCAACGTTTGAACTGGAGAATGAAGTTGCGACTCTTCCAACCTTGGAGCCATCTTAGGAATATCCAATGATAGGTGACTTGGAGGTATCCTCCAACTTGGCTTTGAACATAGTAGCGTCTGTGACCATTTTGGAGTTACGGAATGACTGTTTCGCTTCAAGAAAGGTACCAAATATCCAGACCTGGGAAGGGCCTATCACGGATACGAGATTACCGAATCCGTCTAACGAACAAAGGACCTAAGCAATTTTTTATATCACCGTATGGCAATCCTGATATAATTCGATCCATTCTACCGCCAGGAACTCTTTGTGTATGCCGACTGGATCATGCACGACGGGGTTTCGCTCGAGTTGAACACCGTCACAACTACATACAGGAGGGAATGTACGTTTGGAAAGCAGACCATACGAGCCCGTACTCCTCTGATGGTGCCCCGACCAACAGTTGCCTTCCCATCTCCAGCGCCTCCCGAGCCGCTAGGTCCTCTTGGCTTCGCTGGCTTTGAGAGCTTTTGCCACAGCAGCCTTCTGAATTCGACGTGCACAATCCATCACGGCGGCAACCTCGACCCAATAATGACTTGCCTCTGGTGGGGTTTTCCACTTTATTGTATCAAATGCGTAGGGGCGCAATCCGTTATCGAAGGTATACGCCAACTTTGTCTGCTCCGGGCAGACGCTGACCAAAAATTCCCCGATCACTAGAGCCTTGAACCCGGGTTTGGACCTTCCAACGCCGAGTACTTCCAATCTTGGAAAGGACGCCCAGACGACGTCTGCGCGAGGTAGATCCATCTCACATGAAAAGTTTAGCGCGAGCCATCGAAGTTTGGCACTGAATTCCTCGGCGAACTCTAATAGCAGTACCAAGGGAGTTCCCACCGAGTTTGTTGCAAATGCACCAGCGCAGAGTTGCAACAACTCCATGGCCCTCCACGCCCGTCCCATTCTTTTGATATCGTCACCGTCAACGGAGAGCCCGCCTTGGTGAAAGATTTGAAGTTCCCGAAGCATATAGCATGGTAGCAGAGGCTCGATAGCGTGGCGAGGTGCAAGGGGCGGGAAGCGAGTGGGCAGGGTATAGGTAAAAATCTGCAAACGAGGGCATTGGCGGGCAACCAACCCCAGGAACGACCCAAGTTCCAACGGTGTATCAAAGCACAGGAGTAACTCTAGGTCTAGGAGGTTTGCATGTTGGGTTAAGCCGTCCACGAATTGGCCTCGGCTCCACAGGCTGGGGAAGCCCAGGTTCAGGAGAGTCGACTGAGCCTTCACGAACGATGTTACCGCCGAGGCCACCTGCAGGTCCGACCGTAAATCTGGGTAGTTGGTACTGATACTCAGCGTCGTGATGCCCAGGGGAGGGAGGGAGGCCAGACTATGTAGGGTTCGGACGACTCGATCGGCCGGGAAGGATTTGTCAAGATAGATAACCAGGTGCCGCAGCGCTGGCGATATAAAATGACAAAGTTGGTGCATCGAATGTTCCCAATTCACCGACCACTCGAGTCTCGCCAGCTTGGGGAGAAGGAACTGTTGGCCCGTCCATGATAGGTGGAGAAGGAGGTATGATATCACATTTGGCGAAATGTGCCCTTTCAGCCGTATGGATGATTCGTTGGTGTCTCCTTTTGGGCCATCAATTTGGGTGAGCTTTCGAACTCTGGATGCCAATGTCCAAAAGCGCTTCCAATTGGGGGGCCCAGCCTCTCGATCGAAGTCCTAGGAGGAGGAAGAGATATGAGGGCTGTGAATCAAACCTTTGATGGGTAATTTACTCACGAGGGTGTCATCCACAATTACAAGAGGGAGAAGGATTCGTAGAAGAGGCAGGAGAGAAGGTAAGGAAGACCACAGCTGATCAACCCCAACGTCGCTCCACCTCCGACAAACAAGACTCGAAGCCGCATTCGTCGAGCGATTGCATTTGGAAAATATGTTGACGAGTATCTCAGGGATATCCAATGATGGATGATCTACGAGCGGAGGCATCGGAATCGCACCGAGATTCCAGAGAGAAGGGAGGCTTACAAGTATGATTGGACTTGTCATCTGAAGGGTGCTTCGAAGTGGGTTCTGACATAATGACTGTTGTAACCACTTTCGAGAGTTGGAATAAAAGATGGGCTGACTTGTTCACTTCAAGCAAGGTCCCTCAGTACCAAACCTGGCGAGGCCTGTAACGGACACAAGCTTGTCGACCCTGTCGAACAAACAAAGGGCCGAAGGTTGGTAATTTGTTCTACCATGGGATATATCCTAATCCTAGAATGATTTCACCCTAGACTTAGAAGAGGAAAGTGCTTGTCTATCCGGTTAAATGTAATATGGCCTTTCGGTCCAGTTGAGCACCCTAATATGTATGTACATACAGTTGGGCGAAGAAATTTCGGGAACAGATAATGCGAAACCGAACTCCTACTACTGTCCTGACCAACGGCTGGCCCTCCATCTCCAAATACTTTCATGCTCTAACAAGATGCACGCCCCAGTATCCTGGCGGAGCTGTCTCTGGGCCACTAGTAGAATCTCTTATCTCAGACAGCTCTGAGCGCTTTTGCCAAAGCCGCCTTCTGAATTCGTCGCGCGCTATCCATCACGGCGGCAACTGCTACCCAATGACTTGCCTCCGGTGCATTTTTCCACCTTATCGTCTCAAATGCGTAGGGGCGGAGTCCGGTATCACAGGTATACGCCAACTGTGTTTGCTCAGAGCAGACGCTGACTAAAAATTCTCCGATCACCAGAGCTTTGGAACCAGGTTTGGACCTTCCGACCCCGAGTACTTCCAACCTTGGAAAGGACGCCCAGACAGCGTCTGCCGTCGGTAGATCCCCGTCACATGAGAAGTTTAGCGCGAGCCATCGAAGGCTGGGACTGAATTCCTCAGCGAACTCTAATAGCAGTACCAAGGGAGTTCCCACCGAGTTTGTTGCAAACGCACCAGCACCGAGTTGCAGCCCCTCCATATTCCTCCACGCCTGCCCCATTCCCTTGATATCGTCACTGTCAACAGACAGCCCGCCTTGGTGAAAGATTTGGAGCTCCCGAAGCATATGGCATGATAGCAGAGGTTTGATGGCGTGCAGAGGTGTAAGTAGTGGGAAGCGGGTGGGCAGAGTGTAGATTAAACGCTGCACGCAAGGGCACTGACGGGCAACTAGTTTTAGGAAGCTCCCAAGGTCCCATGGCATATCAAAACGTAGGACTAACTCCAGGGAGAGGAGACTGGAATATTGGGTCAAGCCATCCATGAATTCGCCCCGGGTCCACAGGCTGGAGAGATTCAGGGTCACGAGAGCCGGCTGAGCCTTTATGAACGAAGCTACCGCCGAGGCAACTAGGAGATGTGAGGGTACATCTTGGTGATCGATACTGATAATCAACGTCGTGATGTTGAGTGGAGGGAGGGAGGCCAGGCTATGTAGGGTTCGGACGGCTCGATCGGCCGGGAAGGACTTGTCAAGGCGGATGGTAAGGTCCCGCAGCGTTGGCGATATAAAATGACAGAGTTGAGGCATCGAATGTTCCCAGTTGGCCGACCACTCGAGTCTCCCCAGCTTGGGGAGAAGGAACTGTTGACCCGTCCATGATAGGTGGAGCAGGAGGTATGGTAACACACTTGGTGAAATGCGCCCGGTTAGTTGGGTCGGTGATTCGCTGGTATCTCCTTTGTGAGTATCAATTTGGGTGAGCTTTCGAACTCTGGATGCTAATGCCCAGAAGCGTTTCCAATTAGGTGGCCCGGCTTCTCGATTAAAATCCTAGGAGAAGGAAGAGGGATAAGAATGGTGAAGCAATCCTCAAATGAGCGCTGTACTCACGAATGCGTCATCAATGATTACAAGAGGGAGGAGGATCCGCAGAAGAGGCAAGAGAGAAGGTAAGGAAGACCACAGCTGCTCAACAGCAAAGTCGTTCCACGTCTGACAAACGAGACTCGAAACCGCATTCGTCGAGCGGTCACATTTAGAAAATATGTTGACGAGTATCTCAGGAATGTCCAATGATGGGTGTCCTATGGATGGAGGTATCGGCATTACACTGAGACTTCAGAGAGAGGGGAAGAGATTGCAATGGAGCTTACGTTCACGATTGGACTTGCCATCTGAAGTATCATTTAAATTGGGCTCTGGCATGGTGGCTGGTGTGGCCACTTTTGAGAATTGGGAATAAGGGATGTGGTGACTTGATCGATTCAAGAAAGGACCCTCAATACCCAAAGTTGGGCAGGTCCATCACGAACACAAGCTTGTCGACTCTGTCGAACAAATAAAGGACCAGAAGTTGTTTCACCATTTTATCGCCAAACCTGGTACGATTTCGTCGCAGACTTACAACTAGCAACAGCTTGTGTACCCGACCTGATGCAATACAACCTTTCGTTCGAGTTAAACACCGTTACAAGTATACACAGCGGGGCGAGACATTTCGGGAACAGATGATGCGAAACCGTACTCCTCTGATGGGTCCTGACCAACAGTTAGCCTCCCATCTCCAACGCCTCCCGGGGTCCAACGATATGCACACTTTAGCAGCCCGGCGGGGTCGCTCCTGGGCCGCTAGGAACTATCGGCCTCACCGGCTTTGGGAGCTTTCGTCAAAGCGGCCTTCCGAACTCGCCGCCCAAAGTCCATCATCGCGGCAACCTCGACCCAGTGGTTTACCTCCGGTGCATTTTTCCAACTTACTGTATCAAATGCATCAGGGCGCCAACCATCGGCAGAGATATACGCCAGCTCCGTCTGTTCGGAGCAGACAGCGGTTAGAAACTCCGCGGCCACGATAGCTTGAGCGGTAGATTCAGGTTTGGATGTTCCGACCCCGAGAACGTCCAGTCGTGGAAAGGAAGTCCAAACGACATCTGCTGTCGGCAATCCCCCGTCGAATACAAAGTTTAGTGCAAGTTGTCGAAGGCGAGGGCTGAACTGCTCTGCGAAGTGGAGCAGGAGTGCCAAAGGTGTCCCCATCTGCGCGGTGGCAGGTGCACTGGCACATAGGCGCAGCACCTCCATCTCTCTCCACGCCTGTCAATTAGGAGCCCCCGCTCTTCGATCGAAGTCCTAGAGGAAAGGGCTTATGAGAAGAGTTAAACGGTCCTATTATAACGTGATACTCACCAGGACGTCATCAACAATTATAAGTGGGAGAAGGATCCGGAGAAGAGGCAGGAGAGATGGCAAAGAAGACCATAGTCGATCGACCGCGACGTCGTTCCAGGTACGGCAGACGCGAGCTAACGCGGCATTTGTGGCCGGACTACAGTCGGTGAATATGATTGTAAGAATATCGGGAAAGTCTAATAATGGGTGATCTGGGGATGCAGAGATCAATTTCGCATTGAGACTTGGGAGAGGGTTGCAAGTGAGCTCACGGGCGCGATTGGACTTGACATCTGAAGTAACCCCCAGATTGGTTTTTGACATAGTAGCTTTTCGAGGGATGGGATGGGAGGAGGGCCGATCGCGAACACCAGCTTGTCGAACAAACAAAGGTCCTCCGATCCTTGACACCTCGACGCGTCAGTCAGAACCGAAACCCCCGCAAACGGAGTTCACCTTTGACGCGACTCTCGGTTATTTCGAACCCCTTTTGACTCAATGCTCTGACCAGTTTTGAGCGTTGGAAATAAGAAATTATGTAATTCAAGAAGGGTCCTTCAATACCTCAATCTGGCCCGTCGATAATACGAGGTTGTCGAACAGACAAAGGACCTAAATTTAAAGTTGGTAATTCATTCCACCCATCGTATCCCAATTCTGGTATGATTTCGGCCTAGACTTACAAAGGCAACTGCTTGTATTCAACTGAATGCAATACGACTGTTCGCTCGATTTGAACACTCTTACAAGGATGTATATACAGCGGTGCGAAGACATTTCGGGAACAGATAATGCGAAACCGTACTCCTCTGGTGGTGTCCTGACTAACAGTTAGCCATCCACCTCCAACGCCTCCGATGGCCAACGAGATGCACGGTCAGCAGCCCAGCGGAGCCGCTCCTGGGCCGCTAGGATCTATTGGCTTCACCGGCTTTGGGAGCTTTTGTAAAAGCCGCCTTCCGAATTCGCCGCCCACAATGCATGATCGCGGCAACCTCGACCCAGTGGTTTACCTCCGGTGCATTTTTCCAACTTACCGTATCAAATGCATCAGGGCGCCAACCATCGGCAGAGATATACGCCAGCTCCGTCTGTTCGGAGCAGACAGCGGTTAGGAACTCCGCGGCCACGATAGCTTGAGCGGTAGATTCAGGTTTGGATGTTCCGACCCCGAGAACGTCCAGTCGTGGAAAAGAAGCCCAAATGACATCTGCTGTTGGCAACTCCACGTCAAATACGAAGTTTAGTGCAAGTTGTCGAAGGCAAGGACTGAAGTCCTCCGCAAACTCCAGCAGGAGCGCCAAGGGTGTCCCCAAGGGCATAGGGTCAGCTGCACTGGCGCATAGACGCAGCACCTCCATCTCCCTCCACGCCTGTGCCATTTTTTTAATTTCGTCGCTGCCAACAGATAACCCGTGTTTGTGGAAGATCTGTATTTGACGAAGTCGACGGCACGATAGCAGGGGTTCAATGGCATAGTGAGGTGTAAGTTGCGGGAAGCTAGATGGCAAGTTGTAGGTGAAATAGCATATGCGAGGGCATTGGCGAGCGAGTAGTTCCAGCAAGGAGCGAAGTTTCGCCAGAGTATCGCAACATAGGAGTAAATCCAGATATATGAGGTTCGAATGTTGAACTAAGCTATCCACAATTTCACCTCGGGTCCAAATACTGGGGAGCTCCAGGACTAAGAGAGTTGGTTGAGACTTGATGAACGAAGCGACCGCCGCGGCTACTCGTACACCCGGGTTTGGTCCGGGGTAGTTAGCACTGATGCTCAGCGCCCTCACGTTCGTGGGTGGAAGGGCGGCCAGGTATTCCAGATTTTGGATTACCTGATCGATAGGCACGCGGTTACCAATGGGGATTATCAGGTCGCGCAGTGTCGGCGACAGAAAATGGCAGAGTTGAAACAACGAATATCCCCAGTTTACCGACCACTCGAGTCTAGCGAGCTTGGGAAGGAGGAATAGTCGACCGGTCCACGATTGTTGTAGAAAGAGGTATGGTATGACGTTTGGTGAGATGCGCCCGCTCAGTTGTGTGGGTGATTCGGTCGTATGTCCCTCGAGTGTATCGACGTGCTCAAGCCTTCGAACTTTGGATGCTAATTCCCAAAAGCGTTTCCAATTGGGAGGCCTCGCTTTTCGATCGAAGTCCTAGAAGAACGCAGCTCATGAGAGGAGCGAAACAGTCCTACCGCAAACGTAATACTCACCAGGGCGCCGCCGACGACTACAAGTGGGAGCAGGATTCGGAGAAGAGGGAGGAGAGATGGCAAAGAAGACCATAGTTGGTCGATCGCGAGGTCGTTCCAGGTGCGACAGACGCGAGCCAACGCGGCAGTTGTGGACGGATTACAGTTGGAGAATATAGTTGTAAGGATATGGGGAAGGTCCAACGATGCATGATCTAAGTATGGCGAGATCAATCTCGCATCGAGACGACTTGGGAGAAGGATTGCAAGTGGGCTTACGTGCGCAATTGGACTTGTCATCTGGGGTATCCTTCAAATTGGTTTCCGCCATAGTAGCTCTTCGCGATGGGATGGGATGATGTGCTCGCTGCAAGGAAGGACCCTAAATACCCAAAGCCGGAGGAAGAACCGATCGCGAACACCAGCTTGTCGACATCAATCGAACAAACAAAGGCCCTCCATCCTCAACATTTCGACGCGTCAATCAGAACCGAAACCCCGGCAAACGGAGTTCACCTTTGACGCCACTCTCAGTTATTTCGAACCCCATTTGAATCAATGCTGTAACCAGTTTTGAGAGTTGGAAATAAGAAATGAGATGTCTCGTTTATGTAATTCGAGAAGGGTCCCTCAATACCCAAATTTGGACAGGCCCATCGAGAATACGAGCTTGTCCGTCAAACAAACAAAGGACCTAAAGTTGGTAATTCATTCCACCCATCATGTCCCAATCCTGGTATGATTTCGGCCCAAACGTACAAGAGGCAACTACTGGTGTATCTGACTGAATCCAATACGACCTTTCGCTCGATTTGAACACTCTTACAAGTATATACAGCGGGGTAGAGACATTTCGGGAACAGATGATGCGAAACCGTACTCCTTTGATGGTGTCCTGACAACAGTTGGCCTTCCACTTCCAACGCCTCCCATAGTCCAACGAAATGCACGCTCCGGCAGCCTGGTGGAGTCATCCCTGTGCCGCTAGGATCTATTGGCTTCACCGGCCTTGGGAGATTTTGTCAAAAGCGGCCTTCCGAATTCGCCGCCCACAATCCATCACCGCGGCTACCTCGGCCCAGTGGTTTGCCTCGGGTGTATTTTTCCAACCTACTGTGTCAAATGCGTCGGGACGCCAACCATCAGTAGAGATATATGCCAGTTTTGTTTGTTCGGAGCAGACACTGGAGAGAAATTCCCCGATCACGATAGCTTGAGCGGTAGATGTAAGTTTGGATGTTCCAACGCCGAGAACCTCCAGTTTTGGAAAAGAAGTCCAAACGACATCTGCTGTCGGCAACTCCCCGTCAAATACGAAGTTTAGAGCAAGCCGCCGAAGGCGAGGGCTGAACTGCTCTGCGAACTCGAGTAGGAGTGCCAAAGGTGTCCCTAAAGGCACGGTGTCTGTTGCATCGGCACAGAGGCGCAACACCTCCATCTCCCTCCACGCCTGTGCCATTCTTTTAATGTCATTGCTGCCAACAGATAGCCCTTGCTTGTGGAAGATCTGGAGTTGAAGAAGGAGACAGCACGACAGCAGGGGTTCAACGGCATGGCGAAGAGTAAGTTGCGGGAAGGTAGGGGGCAACTTGTAGGTCAAGGAGCGTATACGGGGGCATTGGCGAGCGAGTAGTTCCAGCAAGGAGCGAAGTTTCGCCAGATTATCACACCATAAGAGTATATCCAGGTATCGGAGGTTCGAATGTTGGATTAAGTTGGCCACGACTTCACCTCGGCTCCAGATACTCGAGATATCCAGGATTAAGAGAGTCGGTTGAGACTTCACGAACGATGCTACCGCGGAGGCTACTTGTAAATCCGAGTTTGGCCCTGCGTAATCGGTACTGATTTTCACCGCCGTCACGTTCGTGGGTGGAAGGGAGGCTAGATGCTCTAGATTTTGGACGGCCTCGTCGACAGGCACGCTTCCGCTGATAGATATAATGAGGTTCCGGAGTGCCGGCGATAGGAAGTGACAGAGCTGGAATAAGGAATATTCCCAGTTCACCGACCACTCGAGACTAGCCAGTTTGGGAAGAAGGAACAGTCGACCCGTCCAGGCTTGGTGTAGAAGGAGGTATGGTATCACATTTGGTGAGATGCGCCCGCTCAGTTGTGCGGCTGGTTGGGGAGTACGCCCTTTCTGCCCGTCAACGTGCTTCAGCGTTCGAACTTTGGCTGCCAATGCCCAAAAGCGTTTCCAATTGGGAGCCCCGGCTCTTCGATCGAAGTCCTAGTAGAAAGGAAAAAAAGGGGAATGAGAACTGTGAAGCAATCCATTGATAAGCGTTGTACTCACGAAGGCGTCGTCAGTAACTACAAGCGGGAGAAGGACCCGCAGAAGAGGCAGGAGGGAGGGCAAAGAAGACCACACCAGGTCCACCGCAAGGGCACTCCATGTCCGACAAACGCGGCTCGATGCCGCATTCGTAGATCGATCGCATTTGGAAAATATGTCGATGAGTATATCGGGAATATCCAGTGATGAATGATCTATGAATGGCGGGATTGAAATCGCACTGAGACTTCAGAGAGATGGGCAGAGGTTTCAAGTGAGCTTACGCGCGCAATGGGACTTGTCATCTGAAGTACCCTTCAAATTGGTATTAGACATAGTAGCTTTCGAGGGATAGGGTGATGATGTGCTTCGCTGCAAGGAAGGACCCTAAATACCCAAAGCAGGACCGATTACGAACACCAGCTTGTCGACATCCACCGAACAAACAAAGGTCCTCTATCCTCACCATTCGGCGCGACCGAAACCCCCGCAAATGGAGTTCACCTTCAACGCCACTCTCAGCTATTTTAGACCCTTTTTTTACTCGATGCCATAGCCAGTTTTGAGACATGGAAATAAAAAATGAGATGACCTGTTTGATTCACGATCAAGAAAGGTCCCTCAATACCCAAATCTGGACAGGCTCATCTAGGAGGCGAGCTTGTCGACTCCGTCGAACAACAAAGGACCTAAAGTTGGTAACTTATTCCACCATCGTATTCCAATCCTGGTATGATTTCGGCCCAGACTTACAAGAGGCAACTGCTTGTGTATCCGACTCAATGCAATGCGGCATTTCGCTCGATCTTAGCACTCTTACAAGTATATACAGCAAGGCAAAGACATTTCGGGAACAAATAATGCGAAACCGTACTCCTCTGATGGTGTCCTGACCAACAGTTGGCCTTCCCTTTCCAACGCTTCTCATGGTCCAACGAAAGGCAGGCTCCAGTAGCCTGGCCGAGCCGTTCCTGGACCGCTAGGATCTATTGGTTTCACCGACCTTATGAGCTTTTGTCAAAGTGGCCTTTCGAATTCGCCGCCCATAATCCATGATCCTGGCAACCTCGATCCAACGGTTTGCCTCCGGCGCGGTTTTCCAACTTACCGTGTCAAATGCATCAGGGCGCCAATCATGGACAGAGATATATGCCAGCTCCGTCTGTTCGGAGCAGACACTGGTTAGAAATTCTGCGATCACGATTGCTTGAGCGGTAGATTCAGGTTTGGATGTTCCAACCCCGAGAACTTCCAGTCGCGGAAAAGAAGCCCAAACGACATCTAATGTTGGCAACTCCCCGTCAAATACGAAGTTTAGTGCAAGTCGTCGAAGGCAAGGACTGAACTCCTCCGCGAACTCCAGCAGGAGCGCCAAGGGTGTCCCCATGGGCGTAGTGTCAGCTGCACTGGCGCATAGGCGCAGCACCTCCATCTCCCTCCACGCCTGTGCCATTTTTTTTATGTCGTCGCTGCCAACAGATAGCCCGTTTTTGTGGAAGATCTGGAGTTGACGAAGTCGACGGCACAATAGCAGGGGTTCGATGGCATCGCGAGGTGTAAGTTGCGGGAAGCTAAGGGGCAAGTTGTAGGTGAAATAGTATATGCGAGGGCATTGGCGAGCGAGTAGTTCCAGCAAGGAGCGAAGTTCTGGCAGAGTATCGCAACATAGGAGTAGATCCAGGTATTCGAGGGTCGAATGCCGAATTAAGCTGCCCACAATTTCACCTCGGGTCCAGATACTGGGGAGCTCCAGGGCTAAGAGGGTTGGCTGACACTTGATGAACGAAGCGACCGCCGAGGCTACTCCTACACCGGGGTTTGGTTCGGAGTAGCTAGCACTGATGCTCAGCAGCCTCACGTTCGTAGGTGGAAGTGCAGCCAGATATTCCAGATTTTGGATGACTTGGTCGATAGGTACGTGTTTGCCAATGGAAATTATTAGGTGCCGAAGCGCCGGCGATAGAAAATGGCAGAGTTGGAACAGGGAATATTCCCAGTTCACCGACCACTCGAGCCTAGCCAGGTTGGGAAGGATGAAAAGTCGACCGGTCCATGATTGTTGTTGAAGGAGGTATGGTATGACGTTTGGTGAGATGCGCCCGCTCAGTTGGGTGTTGGTCGTGTATCCCGCAAGCTGATCAACGTGCCTAAGCCTTCGGACTTTGGGCGCCAATACCCAAAAGCGTGTCCAATTGGGAGGCCCCGCTTTTCGATCGAAGTCCTAGAAGACAGCGGCTTATGAGAGGAACGAAACAGCCCTACCGTAAACTTGATACTCACAAGGGCGTCGCCAACGACTACAAGGGGGAGAAGGATTCGGAGAAGGGGCAGGAGAGATGGCAAAGACGACCATAGTTGGTCGATCACGAGGTCGTTCCAGTTACGACAAACGCGAGCCAACGTGGCGGTTGTGGACGGATTACAGTTGGTGAATATGGCTGTAAGGATATCGGGAAGGTCAAACAATCGATGATCTAAGGATGCAGAGGTCAATCTCGCATCGAGGCTTGGGAGAAGGATTGCAAGTGAGCTCACGTGCGCAACGAGACTTGTAATTCGAATTATTCATCCAATTGGTTGTTGACATGGTAGCTTTTCGAGGGATGGGATGATGTGCTCGCTGCAAGGAAGGTCCTTAAATACCAAACCTGGCCTATCACGAACATCAGCTTGTCGACTCTGTCGAACAAACAAAGCACCTAAAAGGTGGTACCTCCATTGTAACCAATCCCGGCATGATTTCGACAACGACTTATACCTGGCAACTGTTGCATTTGTGTCCGACTAAATGCAATAAGGCCTTTCGCTTGAGTTGAACTATATACAGCGGGGCGAAAACATTTCAGAAACAGACAATGCGAAACCGTACTCCTTTTACGGTGTCCTGACCAACAGTTGACCTTCCATCTCCAATACCTCCGGTGGTTCAACGAGATGCATGATCCAGCAGCTCGACGGAACTGTCCCTGGGCCGCTAAGTTCTCTTGGCTTCATTAACTCTAAGGGCTTTTGCCATCGCAGCCTCCTGAATTCGACGCCCACAATCCATCACGGCGGCGACCTCGACCCAATGACTCGCCTCCGGCCCATTTTTCCAACCTGTCGTATCAAATGCCTCGCAGCGCCACCCATTGCACCATATGTACGCGAGCTCTGTCTGTTCAGAGCAGACACAGGCCAGAAATTCTCCGATCAATATAGCTTGTGCCGTAGATCCCGGTTTGGATGTTCCGGCGCCGAGAATTTCCAGGCTGGGAAAGGAAGTCCAGACGACATTTGGTTTCGGGAGGTGGACGTCGAATAAAAAGTTTAACGCAAGCCGCCGGAGGTGAGGACTGAACTCCTCTGCAAATTCTAGCAGGAGTGCCAAGGGGGTCCCCACGTGGATCGTGTCAGTTGTGTCAGCACACAGGCGTAGCACCTCCATTTCCCTCCACGCCTGTGCCATTCTTTTGATATCGTCACTGTCAACGGGCAACCCGCTGTGGTGGAAAATCTCGAACTGAGCAAGCAGACGGCACGATAGCAGGGGTTCCATGGCGTCGCGAGGCGTAAGTAGTGGAAAGCTCCCGGGCAGGGCGTAGGTAAATCGGGATATGCGAGGGCATTGGTGAGCAAGTAGTTCCAGCGAGGACCGGAGCTCCGACAGAGTATCAAAATGCAGGAGTAACTCTAGGGACATGAGACTCGTATGTTGAATCAGGCTCTCCACTACTTCACTCCGGCTCCACATGCCGCCGACATCCAGTAACAGGAGAGTCGGTTGAAATTTCACGAATGAGGCTACTGTCGGGGCTAATTGTAGATCCCAGCCTTGACCTGGGTACCGCGTCTTAATGATCAGCGTCGTCACATTCATGGGAGGCAGAGGGGCCAAGCTTTCCAGAGTTCGGCTGACCAGATTAGGAGGCATCGACTCGCCAATATCGATAGACAGTTCCCGCAGTGCTGGTGACATAAAATAAAAGGCTTGGTGCAGTGAATGCTCCCAGTTCGCTGCCCATTCGATTCTTTCCAGCTTGGGAAGGAGAAACTGCCTATCCGCCCATGATTGGTGTAGAAGGAGGTACGATATCGCGTTTGGTGCAATCCGTCCGCTCAGTTGTGTCGGTGATTCGTTGGCACCTCCTTTCTGACCATCATCGTGTATGAGCGTTCGAACTTTGGATGTTAATGCCCAGAAGCGTTTCCAGTTGGGAGGCCTCGCTTTTCGGTCAAAATCCTAGAAAATTGGGAATGAGAATTGTGAAGCAATCCTTTCGTTAAGCAGAGATTTACTGACGAAGATATCATCGATAACTACAAGAGGGAGAAGGATTCGCAGGAGAGGCAGGAGAGAAGGCAAGGAAGACCACAGCTGGTCCACTGCCAAGTCACTCCACGTCCGACAAACACAACTCGAAGCTGCACTCGTCGAGCGATCGCATTTTGAAAATATGTTAATCAGTATCTCAGAAATATCCAGTGATGGATGATCTATGAACGGTGGGACTGAATTCGCATTGGCACTTCAAAAAAGGGGGGGGTTCCAAGTGAGCTTACGTGCACGGTTGGATATGCCATCTGAAGTATTCTTCAAATCGGGTTCTGACATAGTAGCTTTTGTGGCCAATTCGAGAGTTGGGAATATGGATGGGATGAATTGATTCGCTTCTTCCCCGATTCTACGTAGTAGAGGAGGGTTTTATCGAGGTCGAACGGATGTTGCACGTTTCGTCGCATGATTTCCCACCCCTTAGCCCCGTGTTTGACTGCGGTTCTGTTCTTCTACTCTTGGTCAATTTTTAAATTGTCCTCGTTGCTTATCTACTTACCCCACGGTTGGGTTTTTATCGGTTTGCTTTGCAACTTTCCTCGCGGTCGCCGTTGACGGCTAGAGACCCTTATGAGTGTTGTTTCACTGCTGAAGTCATCCCGTGACCAGTTGCTGGCCCGCGCTCGTCGGGCTCCCTTTAAACAGATAGACTCGTGGATCAGTGTTGGTCTCCGTGTTGCCAACCGTGATAAAGATACCGTTTCCGCTGCTCTTGTCGATTACTTTCTTTCTTGTCTAAGTACCGGAGTTCTTTTTGCCGGCGGCACCCTGTCCTCAGATGCGGAAGACCGCCTTCGGCGTTATTTTGGCAACTTGCTCGATGAAGCTGTTGCCGAGCTCGACCGCCAGCGGATGAAGGAGCAATGCCGTCTCAAAGAAAAAGAGTCACAACGCGCTCGGCGTGCCGCTGAAAATGCAGATGCTCGTAGTACACGCCTTGTGTTCATGAATGCTTCCCACAAGGAGTCTCGTAGGGCTGCTGCGGCCGCCTTTTCTGCCTCTGCAGTTCGATCAGACTTGGCCTATGATGCTTCTTGGCCCCAGATCCCGTGCAAAGACTTTATGGAGCGCTGTTGTGAGGAATACGCCGCTGCAACTGATTATAAGCACCCTCGAACTTGTTGCTGTTGTTCTCAGGCACGCGTCGACGTCAAAATCACGGAGCTTGTTCTTAATCCTGAATCTCCTGATCTTGCGCTTATCCAGCCTTTGCGCGCACCTTCCGAACACCTCTATGACATCTTTAATTTCCCTTTGTTACCTTGTCTCAATGGATTCATGCTTGATTCTCTCGGATACACGTCTCGTTCTAGTACCATTGTTTTTTATCTCTGTGAAGACTGCCGAGGCTCTTTGAGTCGACGAAAAGTGCCACGCTTCGCCCTGGCCAATGAACTTTTTCGTGGCACGCTTCCGGATCGTTTTCAAGACCTGACCTGGGTTGAGGAAATGGTATGCTCTATTTATCGCACTACTGCTCATGTCACTCGACTATATCAGTCATTAAACCCTGCCGACCCGTTGGTGTTTCATGGGAAACACCTGTGCCCATGATATGAACATTCTATCTACAGCCACCGTCCTCCCTTGAACACCTAGCGATATTTTGGGTCAGCTTTCGGTTGTTTTCGTCGGCCCTGGTCCTTTAAAAGAGAGCGCTTTGAAATCTGTTTTCCGCATCCGCAAATCCAAAGTCTGGGACTTTTTGCTGTGGCCTAAAGAGAACAACCCTTTGTATAAGGACAGACTGTTAAGTCTTGATCAATTGGATCTGTACGAAGAGGATGGATGCATTCCGGGTTTGGAAGATGCTACAATCGTTGATAGCAACCTTCCCGCAACAGAAACATTTGAAGAAGAAACCGCCGGTCTCGAACCCCACCCTGCCGCATTAGTTATGAACAAGGGCGAGTCGTCCGTTTCTTGTGCTCCTAAGGTGTTCCTTGAAGCCATGGGGGTCTCAGATCCAGAAGGTGATAAGATAACTGGTCGCACGTACACGGCTTCAGCATTGAGGAACCTCGTCCCCAAGGAAAAGGACCGTCCCGACCTTGTCATCTCGCGAGGCTCAGACCCCAAATCGGGATATAAGAACAAGGACCTCTTTCCCGGCATGTTTCCCACTTTACTTCCCTTTGGCTTCAGCGGCTTTGAAGATCCGCAACGACCTGTATCCGTGTCTTCCAGAAGCAAGCGGAATATTACCTTGACATCTCCGACCGCTCTTTTCGCTACCACAGATACTTTATGTTTGTGGCCCTGAATATTCTTCAACGCCGCATGGCTCATTTGCACACCCATTTTACCGTTCAGCGAAGTAATTTTGAGGTTGTCGCCCGTAAACTAGTTGCTCTTTCCCCTTCCCAGCGACTCCCTCTCGATCTTCGAAGGCAAGGGACCCGTCAACCCCCACTTATAAACCTTTCGATGCGATGGTAGTAGATGAATCACCTTCAGCGGCAACCCAAGCTTTGGAAGGGATCCGCAAAACTTCTCCAAGCACTCTGACGCCTGCTACACGGCTCACCCGAGGAAGCAAGGCGACCGCGGGCTCGTCTACAAGCGGAAAGTAGATACCAGGAATTCTTTAGCACGCTTAGGGATAATGAGTTCAACTGTTGCCGAACGCAGACTGCGCCGTCTGTTGCTCCGTTCTGGGAACTCGTATATAATATCTAAAAACTGTACTGTCTCGGAAATCAACTCGTATAAAGGAGATGCGTGTTTTCATTTAAATGAGATTGTAGAATCGGGGACCGGCGCTTGCGCCGCTACGATTCAGAATAGCCAGGCCTGAAAGGGCCGAACACCGGCTTGTCGACAACCGCCCGAACAAACAAAGGTCCTCCGTCCTCAACATTTCGACGCGTCAGTCAGAACCGAAACCCCCGCAAACGGAGTTCACCTTTGACGCCACTCTCATTTACTTTGAACCCCTTTTGACTCAACGAGCAAGAACGTCCGATCTCGGTCACCAACGAAAGTTCGAAGCTAGTTCGCTTTCGATCAGGTCTGAATCTGAAGGGGGATTTATAAACGAACGAAGAGCGTTGAAACCATGGCAGAACACTTCCTAGGGTGCGTCGACCCATGGGTCCTCCTCAATGAAAGAGGTCCATTTGTGCTAACCGTTGATCAATGTACCGTCGGCTCTACCGATATCGCCTTTGCCTTGCAATGCTCGCCTCGCTTTGGCCTTTCTTTCACGAAACGGAACAGGTCTTTGATTTCGTTGGTGTCGACCTCCGACATCCGGTACAGAGGGATTCTTCGACAGATCGATCATGTCAATTCGACGATCCAGTTGGAGCAAGGTGCGCTTTTTATCCAAGGGAGGAAAGGTGTTCGGTTGCTAACCCGCTTCCGTCTTCTGGTTTCGTTACCGCGCTTCGATCTCGCCTTGAACTCAACTTCGATGGGCAAACGTCCTTTTGGCGTCTAAACATGCGTGCAACGAATCGGCATTGTGATGACTCAGTGTATTCGATGGGCACCGAACACCGCCGACCGGCTCATGAATACCTTCCGCCGAACCCCAAGCCGTACGATTACATTGTGTTTCGTGCCACTGAAGTCAAGGATCTGAACGTCGAAAGACACGCGACGGACATGCAGACTGCAATGTTGAATAACGATCCTGCGATTATTGGCGTGAGTACAATGACCTCGTTTCTTCCTTTTCTTCTTCTTTGTTGCCATTCCTTCCATAATTTGCACATGACGTGCTGTTGGAAGGCTCTCCCTTTGACTTTCATACCCCGGGACAAGCTCATAGAGGCAATGATGAGGTGTGATGCGAAGGGGGGAAATCACCTTGCTTGATTGCCTCGAGCCTTCCGGCTTGGGGTTCTTTGGCTTCGTTCATATTAATCATTGTCGATCAAGATACATGAAAGAGGCTCCAAGGCTAACTACTTCGCTCTTCTTCCCAATGCCTTGGCTTTCTTTGACCTAAAAACAGGCCTCAAGCGGCGTCCAACCTCCGCCTCCTCCGCAAACGGCAGCAACTCCTCAAGCTCAAGCGCCTGCCGCGCCTGCTCCGGCAACCAGCACAACTCCAGCGGAACCAGCACCTGCACCCGGACCGGCAGCGGCTACCATCGTCCCAGCTGCAGCCGCAACCGAGCCTGCAAAGGCGAATGGGCAGCAACAGCAACAACAACAACCACAGCAACCACAACAACCACGCAACGTTGCCAACGTACGTCAACAACAAACGCAACGGCAAGTTTCTCGAGATGGATCGATCCGATCGGCGGAGGTAGCGGTTGAGAGCGTTGAGAGGGCTATGGATCAGTTGAGAGTGAGCAGTGGGGATGAGCAGCAACCTCCGGCGCCACAGCAGCAGCCTTCGACGGAGAGACGAGGCGGCGGCGGTGGACGTGGACGTGGACGTCGAGGAGGACATCACGGCCCGGCAATCAAAGGACCCGGCGTCGTACCCGATACCCCATTCGATTTCAATCGTGCCAACGCCAAGTTTGACAAGGCGTCGTTGGTGTTGCCTGAACTCGCCAACGCCGGATCGCCGGAAGCCGGAGCTGAGACGCCTTCTACGAGCGAAGCAGGAACGCCCGCTCCAGGGTCCGCTAGCGCAGCAGGAGGAGCCGCCAGCCCTAACCTAAGTCAGTTCTACGACAAGAAGAAGTCGTTCTTTGACGACATTTCTTCCGACTCAAAGGCTCGCTCGGAAGAAGCGTCGACGGGAGTACGAGTTGGGGGTGCGGCGATGGCGCGGCAGAGGAGGGAAGAGGAGAGGAATCGGAATTTGAGCACGTTTGGGGAGACTGGGATTGCGGGTGCGCAACATCATTGGCATGGCGGAGGGGGGCGAGGTGGACCTGGTGGGCGAGGACGAGGCGGCAGACGGAGAGGAGGAGGTGGTGGTGGCAGAGGAGCATCATCATCGGCCGCAGCGGTATCTGCTCAGTGAAATTGTGGTTCACCACCTGTTGGTCTTGGTCCGAGCGATGGGAGGGGGCAGGTTCGGCTGCGAATGTTTGGATGATCATCCCTCCGCCGGACGTGCTCCCGCCAAAAAATAAAAGCAAAAATGAGATTATTGTTCCTCCGTTAGTGCGATGGAATCCGGTTGGGCGAAGCTAGCCCCAGGGGGATTCTTTGGAAGTTTTGGCGGAGTGATCATTATGAGCTAGTGGGATCGGCGGAGGTCAATCGGAAGGCCCTAAAATGACCGAGGATGGCTGTTGGGCGCCTAAAAAGAGTTGCAATTATCGGAGAAGAGCGAGGTTTATGCAGGAAAGCGCATGCAAGGGAAAAGCAATCAACGTGTTGAAGAGTGGTCTCGGTCCCGCCGGATGCAATGTGTGGTTTGTTTGGTGTGGAAAAACGCCGGCGGAAAATAGAGAGACTCCGTTTGGCCCTGCCCGCTCTGGCTTTTGGGATGCGGGTGGCTAAAAAGAAGGGGGGGAGAAGGAAATGAGATCTGCGAGATCCGCTTGTTTATGTGATCTAACCATCCAGCGTCTCCGGTTGTGAGTGAGGGTGGCGAGATGAAGGGCAGGGAGAGGTCGGCGGAGAACGGCGAATTTGCCATAATACCAAGGGTCTCTCTTCTGGTCTCTGCCCCCGGCGTCCCTCCCCTTCCCTCGCCTTATGGCCAACGAACCGGAAATGCCATGCAAGGGCCATTCGGAGATGCAGCTCGTCTCGATCTCTCCCCTGTCCTCCAGCACGCTCCTTTATATAACCTCCTCCATCGAAATCCTGAGCTCGAATTCCCTCCAACCGTCTCTCTAACCCTCGACTCCCCCTTCAAGCTTAAGGCGGCCAGCCTGCAAGCACAACCATCATGAACGGCTCGTTCTTTGAAGGCGGCATTTTCCCAACTTGGAGTCTACCTCCTCACATCGCAAGGAACTACGTCGGACCAAAGCCCACCGCGCGTCCAACCACCGGTGCATCCGCGTCATCCTCAAAGACCGCAGACTCTCTCAACTCGCAACTCCCATCTGCATCGCACGCTCGTAGCGTTCGATTCCCAGTTGCTCCAGAAGGACGTAAGTCAGACTGCGGCGGGGACAATGGGATTTTGGAAAGGTCCTCGAGAGATTTCCATCGACGCGTGGTTCTGACGTCGTTTGTCAACGTTTTTTTTGTGTTGGCAGACTTGTTCGACCGGAACACGATCCAGAGTCTGTACTCTTTGCCTCCCGGTACGTTTCGCGTTTTCGCGTTCCCATTCCCTATTACGCGTGCTGCGGCAAGAACCACGAGTAGGCGAGCGTGCCGTCGGTCGGGCGGACTTTCAGTTCTGCCGTCGGTCTCATTGCTCTTTGGCGTTTCGGGTTCCGATGGGGGACCACATAACGGCATCGGACTTTCCCGCGTTCCTCCGCCACCTATCGCCCGTTTTGGTTTCACGCCGTCTTAGTCTCCCTTGGTTTACTTTTCGGTTTGTTGACGCATGGTCTCTCGTTATTTGAATAGCCGGCCTCCGATTTGATCGACTGTAAGTGTCAATTGTTTTGTCCCACCCATTGGGTTAAAAGACATCCCGATGCTCACGACCGACGCCCCTTTTTGAATCCAACCCTCTAGAGACAAGCACCATGCCATTCACGTCCGTAACATCGACGGTCTCTATTACCCCAAAGATCTAGTCCGGCACGTCCTGAGACCGGAGCCGGGTAATGTCAAGCGCGTATTGGACCTGGGTACGTGTCATTCGCCGATCATCCTCCACTTTTCGCTTTGCTCATCCGACCGTTTCTTGGTATTTCTTTGGGGTGTGTTTTCGTTCCTTGTCCCTGACGCAACCGGCCGCCCCTTATCATCACATCCCTTTGCTCGGGGTTTGCTGGGGTGTAATCGGTCCCGCGAATCTTTGGTGGCGCTGGGTGTTGATGCATTGCGGTCCCTTTCTGTGTATGCAATTAATGCGCGTGCATCGCCATCTCCGTAGCGGCAACTTCGTCGTACCTCGCCGGCGGAGGAGGAGGAAACTGGGCGATTGACATGGCCTTGGTGAGTGAATAGAAACGGGTCTCTATAAATTGAATTCTGTGTACGCTAATGCTTGATGTGGATGTTTCATCACTCTAGGAGTTCCCACATGTTGAGGTAAGAATGGAATGGCGGACCCTCTAGAAGATTTTTCGGGCTCTGTTACTTAGCCCATCGGCGGTTCGCGAAACATAGGTCATCTGCATCGACAGACAACCCCATTCATCGAAACAAGCTCCCCGAAATTGCCAGTTCCAAGTGATCGACTATCTAGAAGAGATGCCCGTAAGTTCTGTTTCACTTTTGTGTTCTAAACATCCTCCCTCCCTTTCCTGCCATTACCTTGTTATTTCTCGACCCTTTACCTGTATTTATCGCCCTTCCACCAACTCCCACCACCCCGGCCGCCGGCTCCCACCGTTGCCTGCGCGGAAAGCCGTCGCCGCCGCACCTTGCGAGTGGCGAAGGTTAACTACTCTATGTAAATACGGGGCTGACCTTTCCTTATCGTGGATTTGTAGGGCTTCCATGGCCGATTTGACGTAGTCCACGCACGCACCATTGGGAACGGAGTCGGAGTAAGTCTCTTCCTCCCCCACGGGCCGCGGCACGCTCTTTGCCACTTTCCGTTACCTCGGATCTCTCTTCGTAACGATGAGCTAAAGATAGCGCTTACTGCGCCTCGTTTTAGATTCTAGAATATCCGAACCTCATTGAGGAGATTGGAAGGTGTTTGAAACCAGGTGCGCCACCCACGGTAGACGTTTCCTCATAACCTTGTGCTCAATGCTTACGCTCGAATTAGGCGGCGTTACTCTCCTGTGTGATGGAGATTTCCAACTGCTCGATCACAACCTTGAACCGCAAGAAATGGCGTTGGACGACGAGCAGAACGACCCACCAATGTATTCCTGGCTCGCTCGATTGTTCTTTGGTGTGTTTCGATGTCGAGTCGTCTCTGGACTTTATGAAAGGACTAAACGAAGCTCATTTTCCCCCACAGAGACTTACAACACCTTCAAGACCGCTGGTTCCGCCATGGACGCGGGGATCATGCTCGAACGGTGGCTAAAAGACTGCGAGGCGTTCGAGAATGTCCAGGGGGCGAAAGTGCACACCCCCATCGGGCCCTGGAAGACCTGTGAGTCGTCACGATTGATCGGTCAGCCTATGAAGCGATCGCTCAGATCCGGCGACTCTGTGTTTAGCGCCGAATCCACAAGAACACGCCAAATTGCAATATACTGGCGCTCTCATGCGAGAAAACTTGATTGAATATGCGCATGCGTTGATACCAGTACTTTTGAAGGAGGGCCCCAACCAGTACGCATCCTCGAAGCTGAAAAAGTGTTGTGTTTTGACCCGACACGCTAAATTCTGCGGCCATCTTCGTTTTAGGTATACGCTCGGGCAGACTAAGGAGTGGGTGCGGAATGCGCAGCACGGTAAGCAGGGACCAGAAACAGAATTTGAAATGGGCGTTTCCCTAAACATGCTCTCTCTCCCTGCTTAGAACTGGAAACTCTTTCCGTCCGCATGCACGTTCGGTACCACTACGCTTGGGCCGTGAAGCGATACGGCTACGTTGATCCTCCGTGGCACGAACCGTACGAGCCGTCCGTGGTGGATCATCCTCAGTACATTTACGTCGACCCGGAGGAGGAAGGCGATGAAGACTTTGACTCCGAGGAAGACGAGGAGGATCCACAGTACGATGACGGGCCCCAGGAAGGCCACGATGAGGAACAAGTGCCCGCGGCGGCGCCACCGAAACGCTTCAGGTCGACGTCCCGTTCACCGCCGAGGAGGTACATCACTCTCGGTGGGAACGGGGAGTCGGATAAGGGCGATGCCGAGTCCGATTTGAACGACGAGGAAGACTCGAGTCTCGCCGAAGACCGAAGACGACATTCGCCTCGCCGGAGGCTCTCTCCTCCACACGAAACCGGCCACAACCTCGAACCGCGTTTACCGCCCCCACCTCCAGCCGTACCGCTCTCCTCACCAGGCTCCTCCCTCTCAACATCAACGACAATGCCTCATTCCAACAACTACGAATACATCAACCCTTACCCGCACCTCAAGTTCACGCCCACGGCGGATTGGCGCCCCGATCCGGAAGCGGTCGTCCGAGCCCGCTTGGACGGGATGCGCGTCAACGGACATTCTACGGACCGGGGTAAAGACCGGGCTGAGAGGTTGGAGAATTTGGACTGGAGGAACGGCGGTGGATCGACGACGACAGAGAAGAAGAAGAGGAAAGCGATGGCCCCGCTGGCGAAAGCTGGCGAGAGGGGGCTGTACGCTCCTAGACCTGGCGAGCCAGGTGTATCGGCTGGCGGTGGACGTTGAAGGAGCGGGGCATGAGGCGGCCCCGCTTTCTTATTTTGCGATCCAGTCCCTCTTGGGGATTATTTTTTTCAAACCCTTGCATGATTTTTTGTCCTTTTTTTGTTCCTTGCATCGTTCTTGTTCCATGACACCCCACTCGACCATCTCTACACGACACGTTTGTATTTATCGTTATCCCAATGCTCCTTCCATACGTACAGCTACTCATACCGACATCCTCCTCCTCCTATTACTATGTACTCCTTTCGTTCTTGCTACTATTTTTACTTGTGCGAGTTAGTATCTCCTCTCCTCTCCTAGTAGTTACTCGTAGATTGATTAGTACATTTTCGGCCCAAAGTATACATACTTTGTGAGATAAATGATCGAAGGCGTCTTCATCTTTTGAACCTATATGAGAATCTTGCTTCGAACTTGAACAGAAATCAGCCACGCACGTAAGGATAATTGGTCTGTTTTCGAGTAGTTTGTTTTCTGCTATTTACTAGTCGGAGCTTGATCAGATATAACGCCACCACTCACATCCCTTTTATAACTCCACTTGGGTGACTAAATACTACCCTCTCCGATGGAAGCGAAATCCGTGCACGCTGAGAACGATTGTCAGTGTGCGTTTATCCTACCCGATTTACTAGGCCTTGCCTGCTAACGAGAACCCCGCGGCGTAGCGCACATGCACAGATTGCTACTCATTCCAGAAATCCTTGCACTTGTATTCAGTTACTTGGATCCCAAGTCATTATCTCATATTGCCCGGGTTTCGAGGCTGTGGAACGCTGCTTCGTTGGATTATTTGTGGCAAAACCTGGATCAAATAACTGGGTTGTTGCGAGTGTTCGGGCCGGTGGTGGCTGAGGACTTCTATATCTTTGTAAGCACTTTCCTGGCCTCTCGATTTTAAATTAAAGCTCAACTACCATATTTAGGAACTGGTACCGGATGGGAGCGGCAACCCACAAAGGTTTCTCGACCTGGCAAAGAAAGTCCGATCGCTAGAGCAGACCTTGGACTCAGTCATCGTCAAAGAAAACTGGTTCAACATCATAAAGTCTCATTTCGGCGCGGAAATTGATTGCATTTTCCCTAGGCTGCGTCACTTGCAATGGGTTGCAACGGCCAGCTCCGAATCGCTAAACCGGCTCTTCCCCTTTCTTTGCCCGCCTTCGATTCGCACTGTCAGACTAACGGTTGTAACCCGGGCCATGATGAAAGACGACACTTTCGTCAATATATTCCGGGCGATCGGTGGCGTATTGTCCAGCAGTCTCACCGCGTTTGAGGTCGACTTCTATCCCGCGCGGTATGAGTGCGATGTCAGCGGAAGGAGCGAGATCGCTGGAGCGGTCACCGGAGCGGTCGCGGGCTGGGAAAATCTTACTAGTCTGTCTCTGAGAGAGATTTACATCCACCCTGTCCACGCAGAGCTGCTCCTACAGGGCCAGCTGCCTCTTCGGCGGCTCTTGCTCTCCGTCCTCGGCTCGGCCGGCCCTAGCCTCTCCTATGTCTCAGATGTGGTAGCGCAATATTGCACCTCCTTGAGATGTCTACACCTGTGCATGGACGAAATGGAAACGGCTCCCATACAATTTCACCATTTAGCACATCTGTTGGCCTGTCGTTCCTTGACGGAACTACAAATCTTCCACTGCCGTGCGATACATATCGACACGGACGCAGTGCACCGCATGGGAGATAGTTGGAGGGACATGGAGATTCTGAATCTAGTCACAACAATTGACGAGGCCATGAACTGGGTCCCCCCAACCCCGTGTTGCCGCCTTCTCGACTTTGCCGCAGCAATGCCCAAACTGGAAAAGCTCGGCATGTTTTTCTCTTACACGGAAGTGCCCCCTACCTTGGAGCATCTCTACCACACATTCCAACGCCTTCGCGTCCTGGGAGTCGGACCAGCCGTGGCTCTCCCTAGAGAGGTCCCACGATTAGGACAATTTCTGCGGGCCATATGCCCGCCAGGAGCCAAAATCGCCTGCTCTTATGATTCATTGGCAGAACCTGTCTTTAATACAGATTGGAAACGGACTGCATCAAGGGAATGCTGGGTAGAGGTACAGAATATGATGGACTTCGGTCAATAGTGGCCGTGCTGGAGAAATGCCGATAAGTGGACCGACAAGACTTCTGATAAAATTCAGCTAGTTTGGTTCCGTGGGTTTGAAGCGGGATGCTTGGGCCAGCGCTGATAAAAGTATTTCGAAGCAACCCAGTGCGAACAGTTTCAGGTACTGTATCATCCAGGTAGACTACGACATATCCTGTTGGCCGAATATGATATTGTAGCTCGTTTTCAGGCGTATGTATCTTTGTTTTAGTCCTAGCTATATCGGTTCTAAACGGCTTCGCCTCCAGAAGCGTGCCGCGACGATCCCTAGGTGGCCTAGGCCGGTGTGCACATGCGCGTCAGAAAAATGAGGCTCCTGGCGCGCGCAAGCAGACTGCATGGAGTTTTGAATTCGGTTTTATTCTAGGATCACCGCTAAAGGGATGTTTATAGCTCAGCAAGGAGGAACGATCGAAAGAGCTGGAATGCTCCAGAGGACAGCAAACTCGTGCAAACGCATTTACTCCCTGATTGGAATTCCACCCGGCATCCGCAAGTCAACAACGTTACCAGCTATCGAACAAGATTCACCACAAGTGACTCAAGCATCCACCCCCTTGCTCAGACGCAGATTATGGCCTCCGAACTTCTCAAATGCTCTCGACCTGGGTGCGGCAAGATGTATGACCCGAAGACAGCAGGCGCGAACTCTTGTGTCTACCACCCTGGCCAGCCGGTGAGGATACGCGTCTGCAGCCCATGACAATTTCGAATGACTTCTTACTTTTGTTTCTGTGACTAGATATTTCACGAAGGTTTGAAGAGCTGGAATTGCTGCCAGGATTTGCCTGGGCACAAGCCTGCGCTGGATTGGGAAGGATTTCAGGCCATCCCGGTGGGTAAAAGCTCCAGGATCTCTTCAGACGTTGCACTGATGCTTTAGTTGGTCTGCATTGATCATAAAAGGGATGTACGACAGGCCAACACATGACAAAGGCTCCAGCTCCAAAGCCCGCACCGAGCCCCGCTGCCTCATCATCCTCATCAACACCGAGGAACGTAGGGACAACTTCCGACGGGAAGGAGGTCTATTCAACCGGATTATCTGCGAAGCCTTCGGCTTCCGAACCGTCACGCACCTCAACACCCGTACCACCACCTAAAGTTGAGGAAGACGAGGACGACCCATCCGTTCCCGTAGCCGAAGGTTCACGGTGTCTTCGCAATGGGTGCAAAGTTACCTTTATCAACGACGAAGAAAGCCGCAACGGAGATGGTGAAAGCGCCAAGTGCGTCTATCATCCAAAGGCGCCTATATTTCACGAAGGAAGCAAAGTGAGTGGGGCAAAGCAGAGAAGACTGACTTTAATGCCAATTATTGAATTATTAAATTTCCAATCTGTGTTCGCCCGCAGGGTTATCAATGTTGCAAGCCAAAGGTCTTAGAGTTCGAAGAGTTCTTGAAGATTCAGGGGTGCAAGACAGGCAGACATGTCTTCGTGAAAAAGGCCAAGTCTACGGTAAGCGGGCCTCGGTTGGAGATTCTGAAGAAACGTTAGCCAACTAGAGATGCTCCAGGACCCAGTACAAGAGCTCGTTAAACCGCGAATCGATCATTATCAGACACTGGACAAAGTGCACGTCAGTGTCTTCGCTAAAAAAGTTGATGCTTCTAGCAGTGAAGTCAAGTTTGAGGATGAGAAGGTCGGGTGGGTCGTTTGCCTTGAATGACTTGCTATCGACGTCCCTTTCTCTACAGGTTCATCTGCAGTTAAATCTTCCGGATGGAAAGAGATGCATCCAGTCATTAGACCTGTGGGCTCCTATAGATCCTTCCACCTCCACCTATAAAGTCCTCGGAACCAAGGTATGCCATCTACGTCTAGGGTTCCACATTAGGAAACTTAGTTTTCTTGTGAGGTGGACATCGTCCTCGTCAAACAGCAGCCAAAGTCGTGGACACTGCTCGAGAAGACTGCAGCGGAGCTACCAGCTGGGTTTGGTTTCACCTTCAGTGCAGGGGGTCGGACAGGCACAACAGGCGCAAAGGATTTGGTCCTCGATCCAAACAATCTCGCCAAATGAATGGTATTAGATATAGTGCGTAAACAATGAGAGGGATGCAGTTGTCTAAAGCGTGCAGGAAAGGGGTGGTCTATGGAGGCGAAGTGACAAGATAGGGCGGGAAGTTTACAATGTCGGTTCGATTTCGATGATGTCGTACGCCTGGATGAGATCTCCCGGCTGGAAGTCAGCATAAGTCTCGAAGCGCAGACCGCATTCCATTCCCTTTCGGACTTCGTTGACTTCTGATTTTAAGTGGCGCATCTCGTTTAGTTTGCCTGTTGGATGAATCCACCGACGGTCAGTAAACTGATCGTGACATAGGGCCCAGAGAGCACTTACAATCAGCAACGACCTCGCCGTTTCGGACAACCCGAGCAGTCTTGTGCTTAGCCAGAATCCCGTTGACAACACGGCACCCAGCAACGTTGACGGTGGCCTTTCCTTGCTTGATGCCGAAGAGCTGTTGAACCGTGGCTTCACCAACCACTTTCTTCTCAATGATCTTCGGTAAAAGAGCTGTGACGCGGGCCGTAACTTCCTCGATGAGGCGGTAGATGACGGTATCGACATGAAGAGGAACACAGGCTTGAGATGCCATGCCTTCGACATTACGTGGAACGGAGACATTGAAGCCAAGAATCATGCCTTCGGTGGCCGTTTCGAATCAGGAGGTTGTTCAGCACCCTAAAATATCGACCCACTTACCATCTGTGGTTTTGGCTAGCGCCACATCCGAATCCGTCACATCGCCAACTCCAGATTGAATGATCGAGACTCGTGCTTCCTTGTTCCCAATCCCCTCGATGGCTCCGACTACGGCCTCAATCGTTCCGCTCACATCGGCTTTGACGATAAGCCTCAGCTCCTTGATGCCGTCGTCTTCATCTTGAGCATAAGCCGACGCCGACGCCGGTGCCGGTGCCGGTGCCGGAGCTGCGTTCCCTCCTTTTGAGCTGGTGGCCAACAACTGGTCATTTCGTCTCCTACGGTCCAACCTTCGTTTCTCGTTTATAGACTGAACGTCGTCCATCAAGGTTTCTGCTTCCTTCTCCCTGATCCGGTTGGTGACGGCTCGTTTCACTTCATCCGCGGCTTTCTTCGATGGACTTGGAGCTAAGACTTCGTCTCCTGCCACGGGGAGGCTATCCCAGCCTGAAACTGTAACAGGCATCCCGGGCGTCGCAGATGTTACCGCGCGACCTTTGTCATCGGTCATCTGGCGGACTTTCGCCCATGTGGCGCCAGCAACGATCGGGTCGCCTCGGTTCAGTGTTCCTCGAGAAACGAGGACTGTTGCAACGGCCCTGTAGATTAGGCCCGAATGTGTTAGTTAAGCGATAGTTATAAAGTAATGGACGGCTTACCCTTTGCCTTTCTCCATGCGAGCCTCTAAAACATGCCCATGCGCTCTAAGATTCTTCTCCGCTCTGAGGTCAGAAATTTCTGCAACCGCGATGATGGTCTCCATAAGCTTGTCAAGTCCGAGACCAGTCAGACCAGAAACCTCAACGCAGGGAATATCGCCGCCAAACTCCTCCAATTCGACGCCCTCTGATAAAAGGTCGTGCTTGATGTTGGTCTAAGAAATATTTCGGGCTTAGACCACCTAAGGTACCACAACAAAGAGGAAGATACATACGGCATCAATACCCGGCTTATCGCACTTGTTGATTGCCACAATCATCTGAACTTTGGAGTCCTTGGTGGCGAGATTGATGACCTCACGGGTTTGCGGCATCACGCCATCATCCGCTGCAACCACCAGAACGATTATGTCCGTCACGTTGGCTCCTCTTGCCCGCATGGCTGAGAAAGCAGCATGGCCTGGCGTATCCAAGAAAGTCACTGTTTTCGAATTTGTCCCGCTCGTTTGGACGGACAATGAGTTGAGGGGAACGGAGAAAGCACCAATGTGCTGCGTGATGCCACCAGATTCTCCCGCGGCCACGGTAGCTGAGCGAAGGGTATCCAGAAGGGTAGTTTTTCCGTGATCTACATGTCCCATAATAGTGACTATTGGGGGACGCGCGGGAAGAGACGACTGGTCGGATGGCATTGGTCTGAAAACCACAATAATGAGCCAATCACCAGTCCAGTTGCAGACCGCAGAACTCTTACTCGGGATAGATATCGAATGCAGCGACATCGTCAACCACTGGGTTATATTCCAGTTCCATGGCAATCAGACTGGCGTCGTCTGCTTTAAGGACTATAGCGGCGGGAGAGTCAGCGTGAATAATCCTCCTAATCATGAATACTTACCGCGATCGTATTCCGAGTTCCCCAACTCAAGGTCGTACATGATGTCTGCTATTCTGTCTGGAGAGATTGAAATGGAAGAAGTTGAAGGCGTTAGCGGTCTAGGTTGCCCAAAGGCCTTGACAAACACGCACCTTGCTTCACCCGGAGAAGCTTTGCTAAGGTTCCAACAGACACCATCGAGGGAATAAAAACGTCTTTGGAAACCTTGACTTCTTTAATTGCCTTCATTTTTGGCTTTCGAGTTACTGCTGCCATAGGCTGTTCGGCCGGTTTTTGTTTAGAACGGTCTTTATCCTTTGATTTCTCTGAACTGTCCGCTCGCACCCGGTCCCAGGCGGAGCGACCATGACTGCGTTCTTCTCGTTGACGACGAGGGCGACGAGACGCCTCCTCTTCCAGCAGCTCTTCAGGGTCTATCGATACATCTTCAAGACTGACGGCCTTTGGGCGGGTGGAGGGCTCTCCCGGTTTTTCGATTGGCAGAACCGCTGATTTGTGAAACGACATCTGAATTAGGTTCGGTTTGGGCCTGAGTAAGCCCACTAACTTTCTGGAAGCCTTTGTGGAGCTCTTTCTAGTGACTTGACAACCTGTGGCGTAGACCTTTGTCCAAATGTCTTCCCAAGGTCTTGTTGAGGACCGGAACGGGGTCGAGGGCTCTTCCACCCTGACGCCGAACGGTCCGGAGTAGGTGCCCATTTTCCGGTTGCCTATGCGAGGTCGATCAATATCTAACCCGACGTGATTTGATACGGATACCGTCGCTCACTTGAGGTGGTGGTCTGGCCCACTTGGAAGGGGTCTCGACCCGAGTCCACTTTGAAGGTGTTTCGATGGGCTTCCTAGCAAGTGCAGCCGAAGTCGACTGATAATAATTTCAGAGCTTGTCCTATGTGGCGGGTTGAAGAAGAAGGATGGGAACGTACCGACTGCACTTTTTGAACATGCAACACCGTGGACGCTACTGTGGCAGAAGCTTTCCGCATAACGAGGGCTGTCCTTTGTTATACGAGCTGGAATTATGAAACAGATTCCTTCTGCCAATTGTCAAAGTAGACAGTGGGCCGGGGTGGGTAGGCTTTGAAGATGAAGATGGGGATCGCAGGTGGCTAGAAATGGTTCCCGAGGGTCTGGTAACAAACAGACGCAAACCGACTCTCGCCGATGCGGACTTGGTCTCTTTTCCAGTCAGAGCCCATCCCACCCGTACCATCCCAAAGGTCATTGAAGCTCGGATAAAGTGGGAACACGTCCTCTTTTGTTGATGTAGTATTTTGCTGATATGACCGGCCATGCATCTAATTAGCATAGGAACGTCAAGCCGTCACATGAGCGAAGGAACCCACGATATTATACCATTTTGGGTCCTCGAAACACAATATTATGGTCTTTGGAAGCCACGTAACGAAAGATAAGGCTCCAAAGAAGTCCATAATCATCACCTAGCCCCTGCGTTGAAGTATTTCTCGAATTCAAAGGACGGCCATCTCGGGAAAACGGTAGAATTACGACGCCTAAACGGGGACAGCTCGGAGAAACGGAAAGACTACGATTCCTGAGGACGACCTCAGATGACCTATAGGCATATTGGATCCTCGACATATAAAACCCGCCGTTAACAGTTAAGTGAAAGGTGTGCTTACACTCTAACGACTTGTCGAATTGCAATGGATGAAGCACGCAAAGCCGGCAATTCCACTATAACTGTGGGACCTAAAAATCAGTCTTCTGTCTCCCTCCCAGAGAAACCCGTCAACATGTCGTTAAACTCCTTGCACTTGATTGGGGGCGAGCTCCCGCCCAAGCAAGTCACAGATGGACCAGTAGTTGGGACCGACGACATGCTTTTGGAGCGCCTGCCCAGGCACACCACTTCAACGGCTTTGGAGGACCATATGAGCCCACCAAATAGACCTGAGATGACCCCGCGGCAGGAGAAAATGTATTTGGCTGCTTTATGCTTTTGTCTGTCTGTCGCTGGATGGAACGACGGCACCATTGGGCCTCTTCTACCGCGCATACAAGAGTACTATCACGTAAGTTGAACTGATCGATTTGACGCGGTCTATGGCAGCTAGAATAAACGCTATACCTTGTCGATTAGATTGGGTACACCGTGGTATCTCTCCTCTTCGTTACAGGCTGCACAGTGCGTCCCCGGCTGTGATCTATGCTGATGTACCATTCACCATAATTTGTTCCAGGGTGTCCTGTGCGGAGCAACGTGCAACGTTTACCTCTCCGATAAACTAGGGTTTGGAAAGGTAATCAGAACTAAAATACCTATCCAACATTCTTCAAGCTAACCATTTGAACCAGCTAATCGCGGCTGCTGCTGCTTTGCAAATCGCCACTTATGCTGCCATGGCTCCTGCACCCCCATTTGGAGTGCTGTGCTTTGTTTATTTTGTGAACGGATTTGCCCTCTCTTTGCAGGTACGAAATAAGAGCCCGCTCACCACCCTACAATCACTTATTCCGCCCTTTGTACTAAACAGGACGCTCAATGCAGCACATTCGTGGCAAGTATACCTCGTAACTCGAAGAGAAACATGGGTATCCTTCATTCTTGCTATGGTGATTGCCTGTCCGCACCAAGCGTCAGGCATGACATTAATCCGTTTCGTGCAGGTTTTGGCGGGTTCGTTTCACCGTTCATAGCTACTCAGTTCGCGCAGCTGCCACGTTGGAATTTCTTCTTCCTTTGTTCACTCGGTGTGGCCTTACTCAACGTTACATCGCTGCTTTATGTTTTCCGGCTGAAGCCCCAGACCCGTAAGTCGATCCGCAAACAATGGCCGCCAGAAGGGGGGCCCGCTGACTGATGCATGATCCAGATTTCATACCCGAGACACATACAGAAGGTCAGGAACCCGTGAGATCTGGGAATAAATACAAGCAAATCATGTCCCAGAAGACCGTGCACCTAGTCGCCTTTTTCCTCCTGCTTCATGTTGGCGCCGGTGCGACGTTGGGGTCGGTGTCCACCCTCTGCTTCCGGAATCCGCCGAGCCTGACCTACTACTTCTTGCAATTTCAGAGGATGGATGTTCACGTATCTTCTAAATGAACGCGGTGGTGGGCCATCGGCAGGTTATGTTTCCTCGGGCTTCGCTGGCGGCATAGCCTTGGGAAGAATCGTGCTGCTGCCACTGAACTCCCTGGTAGGTCGCGTCCTGTGTTAGGAGCTTGGAAGTTTCGCTCAATCCGATGACGGTGGATTTCAGATCGGCCACAAGTACGTCATTCAGATATACTGTGTTATTAGCATCGGGTGGGCCGGTTTCAATCGTCTTCAATAATGCTCTAAGACCTGACTTTGTATTCTCTCAGTCTGGAATGCGTAGTATGGTTTGTTCCCAATCTTATTGGAAACGCAGTCGCGGTGGCTTTCGTTGGGCTGGTGTTGGGGCCATTCTATCCAATTGCAATGAACGTCGTGTCGGGCCTCCTTCCTCGATGGTGGGTCTAGTCCGGATTCGACCCACAGACCTTCTGGTTCTACCAGTTAACAACCCTCGATTCGAAATAAAGGCTTCTGGCAGGTTCTATAGGTTGGATTGCTGCTTTTGGCCCAGCAGGTGCTGCAATCTTCCCATTCATAATGGGTAAGAGCTCCAATTGCATGTGTTCCACCGGGAACTGCCGCTCACGTTGAATTCCAGGCGCTCTTTCCTCGAAGTATGGAGTTCACGTGCTACAGCCGTTGTAAGCATTATTGGTTTGTTGATATAACAACCTTTGCCTGACTACTCTGCATTTGAAAGGGTCATCGCGACAATAGGTGGACAAATGGTGCTCTGGTTTGCGATTGGTCGACTAAAGCCAAAGAGACCCGAGTGAAAATACGTATAGCAGGCTAAATATGTAGGAGGGGAAATCTCTCACGAATATAAGAACAACTCATTACGTTCCAAGCCGCGTACCGAATGATCTAGCAAGGACTAGGTTTATGGGGAATCACACGACCCGTCATGACAAATAGCCGCAAACCACTCAACACCTACCTCGACTCCAACTCCGGGTCTTGACTCACGGATCCATTTATATACCCAATTCACTCTTCCTCCTACAAGGAATCGTCTAACTTTCTCTGAACTAAATGCCTCCTAAGTTCGATCCCAACGATCCCGCTGTCGCGGAGCTTATCGCCTCTTTCGAAGCCATCGGTCTCTCCAAACCAAAAGCGACCGACGCGGCAAGAAATGCAAAGAATGCTGCCACACTAAAGGAGATCGCAGAACAAACCAATTTGAAAGGGAAGGGACTAAACGAGAAGCAGGCGTCTTTAGTGGCAACATTGGCCATCCAGGCTGGAAGCCTTGGTTCGAATGAGCGAGCACATATCGTTACTGGGATTTCGGAAGGCAAACTAAAGTCCGTAGACCAAGTTTCAGGTATGTGATTTGGTGGTCTGATCTACGGTACTTCTAACGATATTGATGTCCCCAGCTGCTGTGAAATACCTGGAAGCGCACCCAGCACCAGTAGACGAAGAAGAGTTCAACAAAGAATGCGGGGTCGGTTCGTGTCATTCACTCTCTTTCTCTGTAACATCTCCTAATTTAGTTTTTTTTTAGGTGTGGAACTCACTTCCGACCAGGTGAATGAGTTTGTGAAAAGCCATTTTGAGGCGCAACCGGTGGATGGCTGGTCATCTCTGATGGCCTTCATCAATTCCGCTAAAGCGACTCCAACATTACGTTGGGCACCTCCCTTGGAAGTGAAGACTTCTG
>KN822966.1:92109-106597 GCA_000827465.1 Tulasnella calospora MUT 4182
CTACCTTGAGTTGATCGAGAAGCCCCTTCATCCCAAGGTCTCGGAACTCGGGAAAAGCACCATTCCATTCACCCGGACGCTTTACATCGATGCCGAGGACTTCCGGGTCCAGGACTCGAAAGACTACTTCCGTCTGGCGCCAGGAAAGACTGTTGGCCTCTTCCAGGGTCCCCACCCCATCACATGTACATCGTACCAGGCGGATGCGGAAGGGAATGCCACAGAGCTCGTTTGTAGACTTGAGGATGGGAAGGATGGAAAGCCTGTACCAAAGCCCAAGGCCTTCATCCAATGGGTCGCAGAGCACGCTGCTTCTGGTTCCCCCGTCCGCGTCGACGAGACTCGCATCTTCTTCCCTCTCTTTACAAGCGATAATCCTGCAGCTGAAGATAATTACCTGGATCACATCAACCCCAATAGCGAAGAGGTGATCAAGGGGGCCATGGTCGAAGTGGGCTTCTGGAGCCTGGCCAAAACCGCGATTAGCGCCGCCCGAAAGGATGCAGAGGTCCGAACAGCAAAAGCGAAGGCGGCTATAGCAGAGGCGGATAAAGGTCATGAAGAACAACACGGCGACGCTCCCGTCGCGACAGCTGACCAGCTTCTGGGTAACGAAGTGGTCAGGTTCCAAGGACTGCGAGTGGGCTACTTTGCTTTGGACAAGGAAGCTAAGCTGGGATGCCTTCAGGAGAGTGACACTGAAGCTCCAGGCCGGAGAGATGGCGATGTAGTGATATTGAACCGTATAGTTAGTCTGAAGGAAGACTCTGGGAAGTCCGCTGTATAGATCTCTGGCAACCCATTTGAATAAATGATCAATAGCAGGTTTTCGTTTCGCTAGACGAACTTTAATCGTCTCGTCCGTATTGACCAAGCGTTCGCGATATCATGGACTTCGGGCAGATGGGCTGATAATGATGCTTAAACTAGCGAGTCCCGCGGTTCGGCTAGGCTAAGCAAGCGGTTTCGCTGTTGGAACTTTCGTCCACCGCTCTTCATCCTACCCAAACTACGGCCACCTTCAAAATGGGAAGAGAAAGAGCAAGATCCGGCTCACCAAAGCGGCGTGACGAGTCTGATCGTTATGACAGCCGCGGGAGGGATTACGATTCTGACCGGCGTGAGCGAAGGGACGACGATCGACGTCGAGACAAAGACAGTGGTCCTTCAAGGCGGCGCTCTAGGAGTCATGATGATAGCGACCGCGATGATGGAAAGCACAAGCGAAGAAGAGGATCTCGGGAAAGAGACAACGACGGGAGTCGCCCTCGCGGATCCGAGCACCGTAGGCGAAGTCGAAGTCGAAGCAGAGATCGCGAAAAGGAGAAGGAAAAGAAAGAAAAGAAGTAAGGGTTTTAGTTCGCCAGTTTAGCTGATGTACTGAGACTGACGACACCCAAAAGGCGCAAAAAGGCCGAAAAGCAGGCAGCGCGAGACGACGAAGAGGCTCGACAAGTCGCCGAACTGAGCGTTTATAGTGCCCTCGACAATCCGTTCAATGATGTCAATCTTGGTCAGCAGTTCAAATGGCACAAAAAGGCCGAGAAAGAGAAGAAGATGGGACTCACTGCCGACGAAGCGCGGAAAAAGGATGAGCTGCGACGGCAAGAGGCAAAGGTGTGGTACCCTCGCCGGAGCTTGATACACAGTGTACCGATGACACCCGTTCATCTAGGAAGAGCTCGAAAGGCTCAATCAGAGGCGGGCTGAGCGCGAGGCTGCTCAAATCTTGCGGGAAGAGGAAGAGGCTCGCATGCAAAGGCTCACCGAATCCGCTCAGACAGCCGAATGGATCGAGAAGGAAGGAGAATTCCAGCTTGAGCAAGAGCAACGCCGTGCTGGTATCCGGTTGAAGGAAAAACGAGCAAAAGCCATTGACTTTTTGGCCCTTAACCTGAAGTTTGCGTCTGTCGAGAAAGAAAGGGATCCTAAGAAACTTACCGACGATGATGGCCTAGATTTGGACGAAGTAGGAATGGAAATTGATTTCGATGAGCCATACGCAATCTTTGAGGTGAAAAACAAAACCCATAGTGTCGCGAAATATGGGCTGACAGGTTTCCTTTTCTAGAACCTCTCTTTGGAACAAACTGAAGAACTGCACGATGATATTCAGAAATACTTATCTCTCGAGACAAGGGACGTCAACATCGATTTCTGGACTGTATGTGCTCTCTACTCGAGCTTGTAACCATATGCTCACCTATCTGGACACAGAACATGATGGTCGTCTGCAAAGATCGTTTAGAGAAGCTTCGCGAGGAGAATCGTCTAGGTCCTGAGGCAGCTGCAGCTGCAGCCCGCGCGAATGTGGCCGTCGAGAGGGAGATTACTACCTTATTACAAGGACGATCTTACGAACAGCTCAACTTGCTGCAGAGACAAGTACAAGGAAAGCTCTCAAGCGGGGAGCCCATTGATACTGAGTATTGGGAGAATCTGCTGAAGAACATTATTGTCTGGAAGGCGAAGGTAAGCCGTATATCGCTTATATACACGACCACATCGTTGGAACTTGCATATTGATTTCTAAATTAGGCGAAACTCAGGGCGCTCCACGAAGTTGTTGTTCAGAACCGCCTTGAACAACTGAGGAAGCGCCAGAGAGACGAAGCCCTGCAAGCACAGCAAGAGTTGATGGCCGGTGTCGGGCGAGGGGGCGCAAGCACCAAGAATTGGGGCGGTGATATGCATGCCGAAGTGCCGTCCGAAGCTCCCGAGGAGACCGCTCAAGCCTCGATGGAAATCGACGATTCGGAGCCATATCAGAGGGAGATGAGTCCTATGGTCTTCGATCTCACGAGGCTTCCGCCGGAGGAACGGCAGATTGAAATTATCGACGAGATGGAGGACAGACGTCGTTTGGTGGGGCATTTTGTCTCGATTTAGCCTACACATCCTCACTGACATATTCTCTCCGTTTGAGTGCAGTTTGCCGCCCGTCGGACTGTTACTTCGTCTCGCTTCGTACCAAAGCCTGCCAAGCCCACAGAGAGCGGAGACGTTGCTGCACCAAGTGGCGCTGACTTGGAATCGGAAGCGCTTTACCGTGCCCAGGCGGAGAAGGATATGGATGAGGACGAAGAAATTTTCAACTTGGAGGAAATGATTCAGAACCCAACGACCTACACCTGGGAAGACAAATATCGACCTCGAAAGCCTCGATACTTCAACCGGGTTCACACTGGTTACGAATGGAACAAGTACAACCAGACCCATTACGAGTAAGTTCGCCACGCTACTCAGAACATGCGAATTATTGATCGATCTATCATTCCTCAGCACCGACAACCCGCCCCCGAAGGTTGTTCAAGGTTACAAAGTGCGTGCATCCTACCGTTTTAATAATCGTGGAGGTTCTCACTCCGTCTTGTGCAGTTCAATATTTTCTATCCTGATCTCATCGACAAGTCGAAGGCACCGACGTACAGGATCGTCAAAGAGCCGGGCAACGAAGATACATGTCTTTTGTGCTTCACTGCCGGGCCACCATACGAAGATATCGCATTCCGCATTGTTAACCGTGATTGGGAATATTCTCATAAGCGGTAGGTGATCAACCTTGGGCAAGCAGATATTCGTTGCTGACACCTCATCCACGCACTACAGGGGATTCCGCAGTAGCTTCGATCGCGGATGTTTGTCTCTCTGGTTCAACTTCCGCCGTAATGTGAGTCTGGTGTTTGATCTTGGCTCGAGGCAGACGTCTAATGCTATATTTGCAGTTCTACCGCAAGTAATGCGAGCAGCCAGCCTACCAGACACAGATCACTTGTACTCCTACCCTGCCACTTTCGACGAGTTATATACATACGCTATTGACCGGGAAACCTAGTAAACAAGGGTATTACGATTACAATGCTGAAATGAGATGCAGATAAATGCGTATCGGAAGGGGACGCTGTTGTCATACCAAACCTGCTGGCCTTAATCTCTCTCTGAGGAAAGCTAGAAGTCGCCCAACGTTGTCCGCAAGGCCGCCTCTAGCTCCTTTACTTTAGCTTCCAAGGCGGTGTTGTCTCCTCCACTCCGGATCTGCTCAATCATCCCAGTAACCATCGCCCTCGCCTGACGCTGGACCGCTTCGTGCCTTGACTTTTCTTTCTCCAGACGGTGCTGATGGACGGACCTGACGATCTTTCCGACTTCTGCCCACGCTTGGCTGCTCGTTAGATATGGTGTATCGTCTTCCTCCAAATCCCATACCCCGCTGACGTGCCAGGCAGACTTGCCCTTGACAACTGAAGCGGCGTTATGGCAGATGTCGCTGATGTACAGCGCAACTGAGGTCGCATGTTTGGGTTCCAACCTTGATGTACCGACATTGAGCTCCCGGAGATGGCGGAACACCGGAGGTGAAGCAAACGGCGATACGGGTGTACCATCGAGGAAGAGGCCCAATTCCCTCAGAGCTGGGAATTTCTCTGCAAATAAAGGAAGTACGGATAGCGGCAATCCGGTTGGCGTGTCAGGCGCAATCACAGGGTCCTCGCAGATGGTTAAGTCCTTGAGCTCTGGCCACGCTTCGGCCATTTCCAGTATATTTGATTCATCCAGCTGCATCGGGTGATTGTGTCCAAGTTCGAAGTAACTGAGTTTGCGACATTGAAGAATGGGCCGGAAGGTGCTAAAGACGAGAGGCGGTGGAATCGGAAGATGAGGTGACCACATGTTCAAGGATAGGAGGGTGAGGTCTGGAATGGTCGTAGATACTACTGTGAGGAAGCGTTCCAGTTGGTCATTGTCGGATATGAGGCCGGTAGTGAGTCTGATACGGGTTAATGATTGCGGGCGGAATTGATTCGAGAGGAGGGAGATGGCCCTTCCAGGTGGTGCTTCGAAGTCCAGCCTTTCCATAGTTCCGAACCATCCATCTTGGAACTCCACTCGCGACTCTTCCGGCGTTCCAGGAGCAGCGGCCAGCCACCCTGTCCGCATTTCAAGGAGGGCAGGAGCCACTGCAAGGGCGCTAACCACAATATCGGTGTGGTAGTTTGGTGGGAGACCGACGACCTGAAGGCTGCGCAGCCGGCCAACACAACGCGCCAGCTCTGTTTGAATGTCCCGAGCTCCCACGTGCGTGTAGAGATATAGGTGGGTGAGGAGAGGAGTATATGTTGGGAGGAGCTGAAGTAGATTATTGAACGAACGGGCTGGGATGTCGGTGATGTCGACTTCGAGGGAGAGCTGGCGGAGGTTGGGGTTGAGGAAGAGGAAGACTAAAGAGAATGGGGTGTCGGGTCGAACCACATGCCATTCCAGCTCCCGGAGATTCGGTAGTAGTGGTTTGGGACCCATGGAGGCCAAGTCCATGAACACATTGAAGGCAAGATGGGAATGTTCCCTGCCATCGATCGTCTGTTCATCGTGATGAGCGAGTTTCCGCACTCGGTGGGCAATGTGGTTGAACCGTGCCCATGACTCCTCGCAAGGCAAATGTTCTAATTCCTGGGGAAGACAAGAAGGATAAAATCAACAATATGCAGTAAGTGTGAGGGAATAGGCTGACTTACCCACATCGATGGGTATGGTATTCTCCGCAGAGGCGAGAGCACTTTTAACAAAGGTACAATCGAGTCGAGCCGCCTCCAGATACAGTTGAGTGCTGCTTCACTCCACACCTTCGATGCTCTGGCCGCCGCAGTCTGGTCCTTCGGGTCTGCTTGCCCAATGATGCGGCTCAAGACTTCGGGAATTTCTAATGCAGCCTCCATTTTGCTCATGACTCGTCGAGCACAGAATATACTTGGCTCAGAAGTGTAAGTGAGACTGAAGCTTTCTTGGGGGTAGTTAATCGAGAAGAAGGTCGTTCCGGGGTTTCAGGGCGGCGGTGTCCAGCGCTGTTTCTAGATGACGGGTTCCGGGCCTTCGAGACAATGTCACCTGTAGTAGCAGTCGTTTCTGTCTACAGAATTCACGAAGGCTGAAGGAATAAGTGAGCTGGCGAGAGAGGCGGTAAGGGGAAAAAGAGCGGTGTAAGGCTATCGCCGTCGGAGTCTGTGCAACACCACGTCCCACGGTCCCACTTACGCAGACACAAAGACACTGAGCGAAAGGAAGATGCCGAACTCGCGCACATGACATATCAAGTGGCAACCAAATGCATTGAGAGACAAATTGCCATAATACACATACACAATGAAAGTAACAGAAAGAAATAAGATAGTCGAAAAGGTTCGAAAGAAAAAACCAAAACCACAGTTTATGCGAGGGGGAATCATGCTGGGGTGAGAGCTTGTTTCTTGAAAGGTCTCGGAGAATCGGTCTCCTCTACTTTGACGACCACGGATCGACCATCGAACGAGGCAGATCGACGATGTTCAGAATCCTCATCCTCCGATTCGGACGCTTTGCGTTTGGCGCCAGCCAGAGGTGAAGCTTTGAGGTTCTTGACGTCCAGATCCTCGCGCTTCATCGTAGTATCTGGTGTTGCTGAGCGACTTCGGCCCGTGCCGGAGACGCCTTCATGCCTGACTCTAGCAAAGTTGGCGGCCACAGCATCAGCGTGACAAGTAGCGTGGTAGATCTGAGGCAAGATCGACGTCAGCAACGGGGCATGAAATTGAGGGGTGCCGCGACGAACCTTGCCCTTGACAGACACCGCGTTTCGCCAGACCCACTCTTCCTCGTCGTCTAAGAACTCCGTTTTAATGGTTTCCTTACATATCGGGCACTTTGTCCGTTTGGCTTCATCGCCAGGTGGGATTATAACGTAGGATGCTCGCAATTTAGCCTCACGTTCTTCAGACGATACCCCGGACATTGGACTAAGAGCGCGACCTTTTCCCTTCTCAAGTGACCTAGGCGACTGATTTCCTTCGCCAGATACATCCCGTGTTACGTCCTTGACCCAGTCCTAATAATAAACGCATCAGTACGAGATATATGGTGCCAGTATGATAGTGTGAACTCACCAGTCGCCCAACGAACCAGCTACGGGTATAACCTCGACCCATCGTTCCAACACTTCCTGTCGAGGTCGTGCTAGTAACATTCCTCAAGTTCTGCCTGAAGTGAGCATCAAGATGGTCGTCGTAACGCTTCTTGCTTGCGGGACCGTCATCCGGGAAACGTTGCGCACACTGCTTGCATTGAAGTGGAAGTCGATCGTATAAGAAAGGGATCGCGTTTAGATTCTCTCTGGAAGACAGGCCAGTTGTCAGGCTCCGCTCTTTTATAGGGTGTGGGCAGGATACCCACCTTTGGATACCAGAAGCTGTCATAGAGATGTCAAAGCTGAGGATGGCTCGCTCGTACTCTCTCTGGGCCTCTTCCTGGGGATAAGAAATGATGGACACAGATTCACTCTCAGGTTTCACCACCGAGCTAACGGATGCGAGCAAACTTGACAACGAAGTCAAAGACGGAAGCGAAACAGTAGGGGCAGGCGCTGTCGACGGCGTTCCGCTTCCTGAAAGGGCGGGAGCGCTCACCACGCCGGCTTTGACGAGATTTTTGAACAGCGCACTAATATCTGCGGGAGCGGGAGGTGCGACTTGCTGCGCAGATGACGGTTGGGCCGAGCTTACATTCACAGAAGCGGAATAGGCCGTTGCAGACTGGCTCGGCACACCCGAATACGTTGGCGGAGGAGCGAATATTGGTTGTGAGGGAGGTACCATGGGAGGCAACGGAGGCGCGGCAGATGCTGTACTACGTGCAAGATTCCTTAACTGAGTAGCAATGGCTGAAAGCTCCTGCGGCGAAATCGAAGAGCTTTGAACCAAAGTACGAAGCTGGATCAATGAAATGTTGTCAGCGATCAGGAATAAGGCTGTGAGCGAGATTTTGAACACACCTGAGTAAGAGTATCAACGTGGCCAGCAGAGAGAGTATCGTATGGATCCAGCTCGACCGCACGTGTCTTTTGGGCTAAAATAACCTCTAGTTCTGTCAAGACTTGAGCTTTGGTTGGGCCAGCGGCACGACTTGAGGAAGCGCTTGAAGAGGACTGCAGATGGTAATATGGCGCACGCAGCCTTTGCTTGAATGCTTTGCCTAAGCGGCGACGACCAGATGATGAACTCACAGCAGTGCTCCAAACGCTCTTCTCGATAGCAAGCTGATTTTCAGGGCCGAAGAGCTCTAGCCCTCCTCGGGCACCAGTTCGCCATGTAACGAGCATCTCTTCCATCTTGGACCGGGTAGAGAGGTCAACGGCATGATAAGAGTCAACGAAGAGGCGAACGATAAATTTAGAGAAGAGTTGCGTGTACGGAGGGCCAATGTTTTTCGCGATAGAGTCCAAGAGGTACCAGGCTGGGAGCTTCACTTGGGGGTGGGCCTGCCAGGAGCGGGAATAACGTCAGTCCAATGTCAAAGGTAGACAAACAAGCAAACACGGAGAAAGACGGAGGAGGCAGGGTCACGCAGGAAACTCCCAGCAAAGGAGCACAGGAGGCATGGCCGAAAATCGACTCGAGCAGGGACGTCGAATAGATCATCCTCAAGCATCGACCCTCTAGTGAGGCTTTTAGATGTCGATGAAGTTCACTGAACTGACTCGGCGAAGAGCGACAACGAGTACTATGTACAATAGAACGAAATGGAACTTCGTGGAACAACTCCGCGGAGCGGCCAGGACCAATGCAGAGGTTACTATGGATGATTGCGGGACCTCCCCCCTCCCCCTTAAAACGAACTACTGTAAAACCGCTACTCACCTTTCGAATGTGATACTCGAGACTGTCAGCGATGACTTGACCCATTCGGTGAACGTGTTCGTTAGCGATAAAGGCTAGATTGTGAATAATGTTCTTCTGATTCACGACGAGCTCTGCAAGCTTGCCGAGGAACCACTGGCGGAACTCTTGGGCACCCATTTGATGGGGGTTTGGCGGTGGTGGAGCGTAGGAGTTTGGATACTGAGTGTAAGCTGGCTGTTGCTGGTACGCTGGTTGCTGATACGCATTGTAAGAAGGCATTGGCTGCGAATATTGGGTGTATGGGTGCTGAGAGTACATGCTTGAGTGGCAGGAATCGTGCGTGGCAGGTCCGGCTGAACGGTTCAGAGTAAAATCCAAGGTACCTAGACGGTACTAATCTTGACGTGGGCTTAAGTAACTAGCACGCACACTCTCTCAGAAGGGCTCTGCGACTCTCTCGTAGTCGTAGATGTGGTGGGCAGCGTCTAGGTGGGATCCGCCTGGGCGTCGAGGTGGTGGTTGAGAAAGAACAAACGCAAGCTCCTCCGTGACCGTTAATAAACTCCGCAAAACAACTCCGACGCTCCGACGAGACTCCAACTGGACAAACAGACACTGGCCCACGCCAAATAGTCGTGAACAGCCCCCGTCCAGCAATCCTTGAGAGTAACAAGGCAGAAGGTTTGGTTACGCTGAGACCTTCCTTCGTAAATCTCCCGTCGTGAGGCTGGCACAGAGTACAACCACTTTGTCGACTGTGGCAACCTAAGACGTCTCCTACCAGGCCCAACTCAAGTATCGCATCGCTTGGTCGTTTCGTTAGATTCACAGTTGCCGCCAGACGTAATCCTGATACCTGGCAGCCTACACGAGAAAGCTGCCCTATATGAAGTCATAGCCTCAGGGGACCCTAGGGCTCTGTGCGTGGGACATTACTCATGTTTAGTTTTCTAGTCAACCAATTTCGACGCGGAGTCTCGGCATCGCCCTTCCTCACTAGTGTACGCCTTCAAAGGTGCGTGCAACGACGTATCCCACTGTTCCAAATCAACGCTGACATCCCATTAAACCTTTAATTTCCTGCTACGACTTGGTCGACGGCTTCACGGTGGTTCCTCCGCGCCCAACCTCGGTTCCAATCGAAATCGACTTAATTTCATTTAACCCGACTCCGTACCACCATAGATGAAGAACATCAGCGAGACTGAAGATATCAAAATCCCATCTAATGTCAAGATCAACCTCAAAGGCCGCGTAATTGAGGTCGAGGGACCACGGGGAAAGCTGCAGCGGGATTTGCACCATGTTAATGTCGACCTCAAGCTGCTAAAGACCAAGAAGGGCGACCTTGTCCACATTGTCGTTTGGCACGGAAACCGCAAACAGGTCGCTTGCTTGCGAACAATAAAATCGTGCATCCTGAACCTCATCAAGGGTGTTACCCAAGTTCGTTCGGTCGTTTGGATGGGACTTGGACCTCGTTCTAACGGTCTTATGAAATAGGGCTTCCTGTACAAGATGCGCTTGGTCTATGCACATTTCCCCATTAACTGCATCATCGGCGATGGGGGCGACTCTGTGGAAATCCGCAACTTCTTGGGCGAAAAGGTACAAATGTGTCTTGGCGCAGCCCTGAAAGCTGTCTCTAACGGGCACCGACCGTCTCATAGATCGTACGGAAAGTAAACATGCTCGACGGAGTGAAGATCTCCGAATCCACTGGACAGAAGGACGAGCTCACCCTACAGGGCAATGATATCAACAACGTTTCCCAGTCAGGTGGGTTTCATGGATGGTCCAGCATTTTGAGGATTCAGTCTAATATCACCTCACATTAAGCCGCTTCCATCAAGAACAGCTGCCTTGTCCGAAACAAGGATATTCGGAAGTTCCTGGACGGTATCTACGTGTCGGGTAAAGTTCCATCGGACTCTCCTTCTACGTCCCCCAGCTAACGCATTTCCCTGCGATACAGAGAAGACCGTCGTCGAAGAATTACCAGAGGCATAAGGTTATTCTCCCTCATATCCCTTCCACCTTTCCCCCGCGCTCCGCTTGGTGTCAAGTTTCTGTCATCTTATCCGTTGTCTTACTTTGTCCATTACGCACTTACTTTGCATGGCATGGCATGTATTCTTTTAAAATCTTATGCGTATGAACCATGTGTCATCGCATCAGCGTCCACAGACTACCATAGGGAATGGTCGTCCTCTCACATGCACCCGAAATTACCCCCCAAGTCAGCGGGTTTGAAAGAGAGTGTCCATTATTTTGGGAAAGCAAAGCGGTCTGATTAGTTCCAGCTCAATACATGCAATACAGCGACGAAGCGAAGTAGAGAGATGATAGCCAAGAAAGATAGCATCTTAAACGTAGTAGACATAGCCAAACGGAGACCCATGAGTAGAAAGCAACTGAAAAAACGTACACGGGGAGAAGAGGCTGAAAACATGTTACACATATGTGGAGATCTGTATGCAATAATGATCACTGGATTCTGCTGGCCAGTGAGCCTATTCCTGAACTTGGATTGCTGCCATTGCGAGTCGCATAGCTGCCGCTGCCACCGCTAGTGTGTTTCTGGCCACCTTTACCGTGGCGCTTTCGACGTCCATTGCCAAAGGCATCACCATTCCCTCCGCTGAAGCCACCACGTTGATCTTTCTCTCGGTCATTAGTCTTCCCTTTGGATTCACGATGCCCGCGTTCCCTCTCCCTTTCAGCCCGAGTATCGCGAGGGGAGGGTCGTTGGTCACCCGCACGGTGACGAGTCGGGGATGGACGGCGTAAAGGCCTGTCTCGTTCTTGTCTGCCCGGTCTGTCCTCAAGACGCCTTGCCGCCCCCTGAATGCGAAGCCGGGAAGGGGATCTAGAACGACGAGGCGGCGAGCGATTTGGTGTTGGTGAGCGTCGCTGTCGGGGTGGAGAACGGGAGTAGCGTCGACTTGAACGAGGCGAAGACTTGGTCCTTGAAAGCGATCTTCGTCGACTGACAGGAGAGTGAACCGAGGAGCGAGTCCGAGAGTAGCTTCGAGTGCGAGTTTCATCGACGTCAGGAGAAGGTGGGGTTGGAGAGCGAACCTGCCGGTCAGCGGAAGGCGACCTGGATTTCGGGACTGGCGAACGACTGGGACTTCTCCGTGGGTGATCCGACGAATACGAGTCGCGTCTGCCTTGGCTCCTTCGAGGAGATGGAGACCTCTCAGCAGATGGTAATCGATCATCCATGGCTTGGGAACGGGAGCGGGATCGGCTCTTGGGATGATCCCAGTCTGATGCCTCCGAGCCAAGTCGTTTCGGCGTGCGGGATCGAGAACGGGAGTACTGGGAGTACTGCTCGCTTTTTGGGCGATAGTAATCGGAGTACTGGTCATCATCCCTGCCAACTGAACCTCGGGCTTCGTGGTCCTCCTCGTCTACCTTCATCCGCGAATCTTCCTCTTGTTTGATCCCCACCGGAGGGGTTGACCGACCATTACTCCGATATCCTGAAGTTGATGGATACTCCTGACTTGGGTTAGACAGACGTGGCTTCTTCAAAGCCCGCGGACCCGTGGGGATGGGTTTGGTGTCCGGTTGATGGCGGGTCGTGAAGGATTGTGGCTGTTGCTTATAATGGTTTATCGGAGAGCGCGAGCGCGACTGACTTTTCCCACCGGATCTAGAGCTTTTACCATGTCGTTCAATAACTTGGTAAGCCTCCTCCAATTCAACCCTGAGGAACGCAATGCGGACAAGGTGTGGTGAGTGTGAGGGTCCCCAGGTGGGGGTAACTGACATTGATACATACTTGAGCTGTGAGATGGTCGTGTGTGACTCTAGAGAAGAAGGTTACAGTAGAGTGATAAGTTATCAGCAAAGTGTCCATCGGTTCAGTTCCGTAAAGTGGAAGAAGTGGCCATGGCATGGGAGACGTAGACGGGAAGTGTCCAAAATGGAAGGAAGGAAAAACACGGAAGATAACAAAGGGGAAAGCAAGACCAATTGACAGACAAGGACAGGTTTGAGAGACGGAGAGACCATTCCAAAAGAACGATGAAGGAGGAGAGCGCATACCTTGCAGCGCCCCCTCCAGTTTGCGTGCCGTAACGCGCAATTCTCGAACCTCCTCATGAAGTCGTCCAACAGCGCCCCGCTTCAAAAGTTCGTATAATTCTTCATTCTCCTGATGAAGCGCCGCCAGGCGGGCGGTTAATGCTGCGGTCACGGTGGCCGAGGCAGCGCCAGAGAGCGCTTGTCCGGATATCGCCGCCAGATTGCTCGGGAGACTGTTCTTGCATAGTAGCGGTAGGAGAAGGTTCGTTAACGGTGGTGGGAGGGTGAACGGGTCGTCTGTAGAGGCTTGCTCAGACGTTGGGAGGTGGCGGCGTAATGACCTGACTTCATTCTGTGGGCAGGAACCCGGCATTAGCCTGTTTCGTTCTAGACTGCGAGCTGGCCGCTCCAGTCTCCCGTACTCACTGCAAGCCTCGTAAGATGTTCATCTCGCTCTTTCAACAAGACTTCGAGCTCAAGCTCCCTTTCCTTGGGCAGCGCCTCGACGGGCGCTACGGCTGGAGACAACTCCTTGGTTGTGCCACCGAAGTCTAGTTCCGCCATTCTACTCGACGGTGTTGAACCAGAGGGAGACTCACAAGAGTGGGAGATGAAGACGGTGAAGTCAACAACTTCCCCTCGTGCTGGTTGTGTGGTTTTGAGCCACTTGAGGGGCGGATGACGACGATTGAGGACAAGGCGCGGTTCCAAGCTGTGTGTATGGAAGGAAATGCACGCGTCGTTTGGCACGGCGACTTGCTCTCGGAGAACTCGCAAATCCCACCGCCACTGCCTTGTTGTCCGCGTCTCCAATCTGAAATGCCGCCAGATGTCTTGCCTAGAGATGCTCGACTTATAGCACTTCTAATCTCTGCATGTCCTTCAATAACAGAGGCTCAGCCAGCAGTTCTCCATCAGCTTCTAGAGTTCGCTCATCGTAAGCTGCTGTTCTCCCAAATCTGGCCCTTTCCAAAGCTGATAGGCCTTCCTCTAGGATATACGGCCCAAGTGCTAAGTGATGCTCTAGTGTACTCTGAACACGCTGGAAGAGGTGGAGCAGTCGATGAGGAAGACGTCAAACTTGCCGTACAATCTCGAGTAGGTTGGGAGTTTGGTGGCAAAATTCCGAAAGAGGTGTGTCGGTATTACCAATCCTATCCATCGCTTCAACTAAGATTCATTTTACGTTGTCTTAGTATTTGCTGTCTCTTGCGGCCAAAACGAACGCCAAACCACTTCCGGCCGTACCCGAAGTTTACGGGGTCAGACTACCAGCACCAAAGAACTGCCTCACTGCCGTGGACTTTGACATTATTCCTAGTAAACCTCCACCAGGAGTCAAGCTAACAGAGGATGAGGACGACGAGGGTGACGAAGAAGACGAAGACGACGAAGATTCCGACGGCGATCAGAAAGACCAATCAGGGGACTTTGAAATGGATTCGGCAGACAACCTTTTCGCCATCACTGACGAAGTCAATCAAGGCGATGAAGGTGGTGCGAAAGCTGGTCGTGGTGACGAGGGTGATGAAGATGACTTGTTTGGGGATGAGGAAGAGGATGAAGAGATGGCCAACGTGGATGACGAGGCGGCCAACGGCATTGGTGGCGCTCGCACAGGAGAGAAACGCGCCTTAGAAGAGGACTACGATGAGGAGTAGACCTGCACGCTCTGTACACTAGCATAATGTCCTTTCCAATGACCGAACTTGGAGCAACGTCCTCGCGCAATGAAAACTAAACGAGAGAATTAAATTCAGAGTCCACGAGTCGATACATACAGCGATCAAACAAGAACGAAGAAAAAA
>KN822966.1:118605-179940 GCA_000827465.1 Tulasnella calospora MUT 4182
TGAAGACCGTCACCTCTCTGCTTTGGAAGGGCCTTCATTCGACCCCATCGCGGACCGCTCGCTTTTGCATTTGGAACTTCCATCTTCCAGCAGAAGAAAGCGTAAAGCCCACGAGTCCGAGGAGAACGCTGAAGAAGCTTCACCTCGATCAAAACGGCTTCGGATCAGAGAATCCTCGGCCGAGTTGCTCGTGGAAGAGGATGCTGGGCCTAGCCAAGGCCTGCAGCTTGACCTCGAGGCTGATGCGGCTTCATTCGAAGCGCTGTTCGAGCCTCAGCTCGAATCCGGGCCTGATTCTCCGAAATAGGAACCATCTCCCAAATATGATATGCACCCCTCTACCCGACTCCAGCTTCATTTCAGTATTCTTATATTTTTTTCGTTCACTATCTACCCTCTCCGCCTTCGGACCCTCTTCTCCATATGCCTAGGATCTTTCGTATGCTTACTCTACCTTTCGTACGATTAATTATATCTTCTCCTGTTTGCTTAATATGTGCGAACACTCTTCCGATTTGTAAACAAAAAAGACATAGTTTAAAACCCCATTTACTACCAACACACATAATTACATACATACGGGTGTGCTCCAGAGCACACGCTACAATAGGATGCGAGAAATGCAGATACCTGAACGATTTTAATGTAAGAGTGGCATGTTTAGCCAGTATCAAGGGATTACATCCTAGTCTCGACCACGCCATTTCGTTCATCCTCCAGATACTTTCCAATGGCCTTGATGTCGTCACCCCCAGCCCGCTTCAGGTAACCCAAAAGAATCCTGCGGTCCACATGAGGAAGGACGTCTGACACCTTGTCCAGGTGGGTGTTGAACATGGATGGAGCGTCGGTGCGCCCGGCGGTCCGATATGACAGTGAGGACCGTGGTACGAGGTCAGTACCAGACGAGGTAGAACCCGTAACGTTGCTCTGCACGTGGGTAGGGGCAGATCGGAGGGACGTGGAGTCAAAGTCTTCTGTTCCATGGCCGATGGTGGATGCATCTTCCTCTGCAGTGCCACTCATCAACTCATGCCCATCGATGGTTCTGGCTTCCAGAAGTGGACTGCTTCGATTCGAACCTCCGTCGTTGGATACCCTGCTTCGCCCTTCCAACAGGCTGTTATGCCTCATCGGGACTCCAGCTCTGGATGGGAGAGGACGCGGCCCGCCCACAACGGTACCTACACCCAGTTGGGGTGGTCGAGGCATCACTGCGGGGGGCAAAGGCACTTGAGCGCGCCCATTCTGATTCCCGATACCGGTCCCAATTGGAGGTCGCTCCTTCTTTATGCTTGTCCTACGCCCAATGCTCGCGAAGAATCCCGTCCCCGTCCCTTTGGGGCCCTTGAGCGATCGCATCGAGTTCGAATAAGCATGTCCTCCGCCACCGCCGTTAGACTTGGTAGATGGAAGGGTACGCATTGTAGCACTGGGTCGGATCCCGGCGTTTTGTACTACGCCAGGGTATGGGAGATTTGCTGGTGGGCCACGGGGAGGCGAGTGATTGCGCGACGAGAGCTCAGTGGCTACATACGCATCTGCTCGGATCGGAAAAGTCGCTTCGGTGGCCTCTGAGCCGTGAGACACGTTTCGTGGCTTGGGGTGGAACGTGAAACCGCCGTTACTGCTACTGGCTCGAGAAGCCGACCTGCCAAGACCCAACGAAGACGCAGTATCTGAGGAATGTGGTGACCGGTTACGGGAATCGCTTCGTCCTGACTTTTTCCCGCCACCTTTGGCGCAGCTTATCCAATCGGCCAATCCGCTATCCTCCTCGTAGAAAAGCTGTCGCATCTTTTCGGCGTACCCTGCTGCGCGCTCTACAGGCGTCTTGCGGACCAATACATCCCTGAACCAAAATGCGTCTGGCAATTGGCCAGCGGGGCGTCTCATCCGCGCCGTGCGGGTGGTCCTTGGCGTAGCATCATGGTCAAAATGAGGCGTGTAAGGCATCGACTGCTGTCTGAATGATCGGAAAGAGCTGGAAACAGACGAAGGAGAGCGCACGAGGTTCGCTGCTGCATGAGGGTTTGACCCGATAGGTTTGGATATGGAGCCATTTGATAACCGGCGATGCTTGGAGGGAGGTGCGGGCGGTGTAGTAGGAGGTTTAGGAGCCCTGGGAGGGGAATGATCTACCGAACTTCGGTCGTATTCCACGTCAAATTGTTGATACCGTCCGTGAGCGGCTCCCACTCCAGCCATCGAGGCTGCATTAGGGCCTGACGGAGGTCGCATGTTGGGCGAGGCAGACGGGTTCCCCTTTTGCCCGGACATGGAAGAGGATGGCCGGGAATTAATGGGCGAAGGGTACGACTCGACGTTGGGCGTCGGGGGCTGGGATCTTGGTGTCCCGCCAAGCTGTTCCTGGCGCAGCGACCCTCCCGAGTAGATGCTATCGCTTTCATCAACGCGTTCCAGAGCAGGAGAGCGTGATTTTGTTCTTGCTCCGAAATTCCTTCCTGGAATGTCAATGGAATCCTTTGAAGGTGCAGCTAAACCCGGCGGAAGGAAACCATTTGATGTGGGTCCTGGGTGACCGATATGCTGATTCACTGCTAATACGAGATCTTCCATGCTCTGATTGGCAGCGGTCTGATGATGAACTTCTTTTGGAGGCACATCTGGCGGTGTATCGGAATGTGAAGACCACTGAGACGGAAGGCCCTGACGAATATGATGAGAGGGTCGGCCAGCGGCACCCGGTCGACTGGAATCAGTTTGCAGTGAAGCCGGAAGTGGGCCCATCGCCCGAATGGTGTCGTTCCCGGTCACCGGACTTTCGGGCTTCGTGTTTTCAGTGGAGGGGCGTTTAGCATCCAAGACTGGCGAATCTCCGGCGTCTGCTCCCTCACGACGATGGGCCTTCTGCCTCACAGGAGGATCTTGAGTGGATTCAGGAGCTTCCTCAACACTATACAAACCAAGAAGGTAAGGTTCGACTTTTCGGCTGTGACGTGTGATGACAGATAAGACCTACCAAAGCGGTACACCGCCAGGTGACGAACTCATATTCATCGCCGCAATCGCGAAATCCGAGCTCGTTTTTGGCAGCTCTGGTCTTGCAGAGACTGGAACTGTCTGAGACGGTGTCAATCCAGGACGAACAGCAGCAGCACGCAATGATGCGGGGGCTCGAGGCGGGCGTGGAGGCGGTACTGCAGTGGCTCCGACATTGGGCGAGCCACTAGCTTGAGGCTCTGGCGATTGACCAGAAGGAGCCTTATCACTCCCTGGAACGGAAGAATTTGATGCAGATGATCTGTTTGAGGTAAGTGTTTGGGCAGCAGTTGCTACTGCTTTTTGAAGGTCGAAGCCCACGCCAACAACCACGGGTCCGGCTACAGGAACAGATGCATCCTTTCCTTCTCCAATATTGGGCGTGAGGACGATGTCGGATGAGGAAGATGAACTATCAGGCAGTGGATGAGGTTGCTTCGTTGGGGAAGACCGCAGCACTGGCTCCGAGCGAGGTGAAGGCAAGGGTCCTTGGGACGATGACGGTGTTGCAACATTGGCCGGTGAGCCTGAAGCAGGCGGCATAGAAGAGGATGGGGGGATTGAGGGTTTGCGCTCGGTGACTGAGTCGTTTCGTCTTTTGTGAAACCTTTTGGGCTCCGTCCCATGCTTCCACGTCAAAGGCTCGCCTTGCATGTAATCGCCGGGAGGGAAGAATGCCACCCCGCCATCTCTTGGACTGGTCCGCCCACCTGGGATTCTCCTGGTGGCGGAGTAACCCCCCCTCTCTCCTCTCGCGGCTGAACCCTGATCGACGAGAATGCTGCTTTTAGTCCGTCGATGGTCCTTCGTTGCCAGCTCAGAGAGGTCTCCGTCATCTGCTGAGTCGTACAAACCGCCCATGTTGTACTTGTTTCGACGGGGAGGAGCGGTTTGGGGTACGTCTGGAGGTGTAAGGTTCATGTAGGACGAAGGCGCGGCATCTGGCGGTGCCATAAGTGCGAGCCGGCTATGCTCGTGACCTCGTCGAGAAAGCAGGCTGTTTGAAAATGACCGGTTTCGACTTGATTGCTCCTCGAATCCTGCTTGGCCTTTGGGACTGGTCGTTCTCGGTGAGCTGGACTGGTCCTCTATGCGAGGGACGTCGTTTACTGCTGCGTCGTCCGCGTCGACTTCAAAGATATGAAGCCTTCTGTTGTCGGCTCCTGCTGCACTCGGTAGCCTTTTCCTTCTCCCCGCGAATGCCGACGGTGAAGGTTCTGGAGAAGAGCTAGCGAAAGGCGAAGGTAGAGAATATTGAGTGCTGGACTGGTCGGGAATGGTGATTTCTTGAGCTGAGGGAGAGACGCCAGCGCTGCCCGAGTCTGCCTCTGCAGATTGATAGTAGAAGAGAATTTGGTCCGTGGTCTGTCTACGTAGCGGTGGACGTACATCCACTACGAGAGGAAAAGAGACATCAGGACGTCACAGCGGAGTAAGCACCCAGAGTAAACATACCGGAAGAACTGCCAACCCCTGGAGAAACGTCGTGGCTTGTCATTGGGTTTACAACTGCCTGCATCTGCCCAAAAAGAAGGAAATAAGTGTACAGAGAGGGAGAGGCAGCGGGCGGTGGCAGCGGCTGAACGGTTTAAGTGGCAGCTTATGCCAGTCCAGCGGAAAACAGGGGTCAACGGCAAACAGATTCAAGCGCGCCGTAGCCACAACTCGGCCGCTTCCGCTTTTCCCGGCTGGACGCCAACTGCTGCTAAGACGACCACCGACGGCGACGACACACCCATGCGATTCTCATCAACAAAGAAGCTGGAAGAGCTTCGGAAACCGAAAGTAGAATCCGTTCACTAATAAGAATTCACGACTCATATTCTCCCGTAATGGTAACCCTCTTTAGCAGCATGTCATTCTAGTAAAGTACAGGTTCAAACTAACATGGAGTATAGATTCTTTAGTCGGAGTGTCCAAAATCACCAGTCCATTTTCGTAGCCTTCTTCTTGACTTCTTTCGCATCAATCCTGCCTCCGCCTTTCTTGTAACCGAATCCATCGAGCCAGGGCCACAAATCACTCCTCTTCTGCTCAAAGTCAACGATAAAGTCATCCTTCTGCATCGTCAACCCGATATCGTCCAATCCGTTCAACAAGCAATGTCGACGGAACGGTTCGACTTCGAAGGGGATGGACGGCTCGCCATTGAACCTGCGGACTTCAAGCTTATCTAGATCCACCTCGAGGTCGAGACCATTGGTAGCGTCCTCGTACAACTTTTGGCATTCGGATTGGGGCAGGACGACAGGCAAAAGACCATTCTGCATAGAGTTGGTCTTGAAGATCTCACCAAACGACGGTGCGATAACTGCGGCAATACCGAAGTCAAGCCTAAAAGCGAAGTTGATGTTAGGTCAGCAATGCCTCCGAACAACTAGCCTCCGAACAAATGGCCACCGTGGAAGGAAACTCACAAGCTCCAAGCAGCGTGCTCACGGCTACTCCCGCACCCGAAGTTCTCCCCGGTGCAAACCATAATCTTCGCCTTGTCATAGGGTGGCTTGTTCAGTATGAAGTCCGTCGCCTCCTCGGTGCCCGGCACCCTTCGTAGGGTCCAGAACAGCGCGTTGCCCAGGCCGGTCCGCTTGAGCGTCTTGAGGAATTGTTTCGGAATGATCATGTCGGTGTCAACGTTGGGAATCGACAACGGAGCGGCGATGCCACGGAGGACGGTGAATTTGATGGCTGAAGAACCGGCAGCCGCATTGGCGGGGAGATCCGTTTCGTCCGCAGCCCCCGCGTAGCCTTGAGGTTTCGGTGGGGGCAAGACTTCGTCTGTCAAATAGTCGAAGGCGCTGGTAACCTTGATCTGTGCTTTCTGGGCAGCAGCGTCACCGGCTTCCCCTTCGCCTAGCAAGTGCTTTCGCACGTCCGTCAAATGACCCGTCATCGCCGCTGCAGCCGCCATCGCCGGACTCATTAAGTGCGTCCTACCACCAGCACCTTGTCGTCCCTCGAAGTTCCGGTTACTGGTACTTGCGCATCGCTCTTTGGGTTTGAGTTGGTCAGGGTTCATGCCTAGGCACATCGAGCAACCCGCTTCTCTCCATTCGAAGCCAGCTCGCTTGAAAACGGCATCGAGTCCTTCGGCTTCCGCTTGCTGTTTGACGAGACCTGAGCCAGGCACGATCATCGCCTGAACGTGGTCGGGAATCCGAGAGCCGGGAGGGAATGAGAGGACAATGTTGGCAGCCGAACGAAGATCGCCAATCCGTCCATTGGTACAGGAGCCGATGAACACTTTGTCGACGGTAATGCTCTCCATGGGCGTATTGGCTTCCAGACCCATGTATTCCAAAGCGTGCTCCATGGCACCCCTTTTGATGGGATCCGATTCCAGTGCTGGATCTGGTACCTTGCCGGTGATAGAAACAACGTCTTGAGGGCTTGTACCCCAAGTAACGCTAGGAGAAATGTCCTCGGCCTTGATATGGACTTCGATATCGAACTTGGCTCCTTCGTCGGTCCTCAAAGTCTTCCAATACTCGACAGCTTGGTCCCATTCCTCTCCTTTCGGAGCGAGTGGTCGACCCTTTAGGTATGCGAAGGTGATTTCGTCTGGTGCGACCATTCCAGCGCGGGCACCGGCCTCGATACTCATGTTGCACACGCTCATGCGCTCCTCCATGGTCCAAGCCCTGACGACGCTCCCAGCATACTCGATGACAGAACCGGTACCTCCGGCCGTACCAATGACGCCAATAACATGCAAAATCACGTCTTTTGAGTTGACGCCAGGGACGAGTGTACCCTCGATGTTGATGAGCATGTTCATGCCCTTCTTTTGGAGCAAAGTTTGGGTTGCAAGGACGTGTTCGACTTGGCTGGTGCCAATTCCAAATGCCAAGGAACCGAATGCGCCATGCGTGCTGGTGTGCGAGTCACCGCAAACGCAAGTAATGCCAGGAAGGGTAAAACCCTGCTCAGGACCGATGATGTGTACGATGCCTACGCGCCATGAACGTTAGAATCCCCTCATCGCTAGAGAGCTTGAAGGGACATTTAGGCGCATACCTTGTCGACGGTCAGTCATGCCGAAGTAAGTCAATCCGAACTCCTTAACATTATCCTCGAGGGCCTCGCACTGGGCGCGAGAATCCGGCTCTTTAATGAAATCGGTAACGCTCTTGAAGTTCTTCCGCGAAAAAGTTCTATTGGGGAGTCGAATAAGTTTGGCTGCGGGAACGCTATGCCGTTTTAAACGCACGGTACGTTATGATCAACTGTTGCCAGAGTGCAGTCGGGTCTTCGGACTGCCCGGCCAGCGGTTCGACTGTAGAGAAGCGCGAAGGGCACGAGTCAGATCACCGCCTTGATACCGAAAAGGGCAAACCTACAGTCCCTCGAATGCCTGTGGGCTTGTCACCTCATGAACAAGATGTCTAGGATAGTGAACGAACTCCGGTCAGCGGATCCACTATTACCACCCGGCCTTGGTTTCGCATACCTGTCTATGTAAAGCAAAGCAGTTCCATCTTCTTGCTGGTGGCTAGCAGGCGCGCACCCAAAGCGATTTCGTCAGCGTCTTTCCCGATCGGAAAACCCTCCCCCACCCACAAAAATAGACACTTACACCACATGATCGTCCCAGATTTTATCGTACAAAGTTCTTGGCTGTGAGACAGCAGTCGGCATAGTGTAGTAACGTCTAAAGGTAAGGGATGGTGATGGAAAGGGGGGAAAGGTAATGAAAGCGGAATAGCCTGGAGACGATTGGTCGGCCGGGGGCACGCGTCTAAGTCTTAAGTACTTTCGCGAATTTGGGAACTGATCAAAGGCCGAGCGCCGAGGTGTCTCGTCGGCCGATCGGCTTTCTCGGAAATAAAGGACCCCTTCGCTTCCTCCTCTGGATATCAAGAGCCGGTGGTCCGTTGAGTTCACTCCTTATCGCTCGTTGGGCGCTATTGACTCGGAGATGATCCACGAATAACCAATCCAATCATGTCAAATGAAAACCTGAGCTTACAAGCCCCTTCTTTCGATCGTCCCGGGAGCCCAAGGGCATGGTACATGGCCACCAAGCTTCTGGCCCACGTCCCAGAGCCCCAACCGTTATCTTTGCGCGGTCAGTTCGACTGTTCGAAATTGGAACGACAGGTCTTCCGTTCCTCCATCAGGCAATGGGAGGACTGGTTTTAGATCCGGCCGAGTACGTTCTACACGAATCACGCCTGAGTCTGGAGCCAGGCGAACTGCTTCAAATTTACAATACATGAAATGGGGCATTCATTTCATCTGCAGTCTCGCGGGATATTATGAATCTACACGTTCTCACTGGGCCTTCTTTCGGCCCGAAAGCTGTCTTAAAGTGGAGACCACGGCTCTGAAGTCCTCGTCGCCCAACCAAACTTCCATAGCACGTACAGTTTCGGTTCCATCGTCCGTATTTCCTCCTTTGCGGCCTTTTGGAAGAGCCAGTCAGCACGACAGACATATGAAAGCCTCCCAGATTCTTACCAGGCTCCAACGGTCAATAAGATCTTCATCGTACCCTCCTTCCATCAACCTGGGCTTGACGGACGGAATTAGTTCAAGAACGACCTGCCTTAAAAGCTCCGCTGCAGCCCGTTCAGACTCATCCAGTCCTACACCAATCCCAACCACGTTCATCTGAGTGAAAGTTGCCAACACAAGATATCGAGAGGTGGCAGACCTTCCTTCCATGGTCCCATTGGTATCCAGAACTCTCTCTCTCCGACGTTTGTGTAACACGGTATATCAGCCAGCCATCCAGTCCAATGGTCAGCTACAGTCGCTGAGTTCCCACCCCGTTTCCTAATAAATACCGGTCAGCTCACTAGCACGATTAACGAGGGGCCATTAGGTTTCCACGGAAGAGTGGGCGTTTCTCACGATGTAGCTTGTCCTGACGCTTCGTTGAGGGCTGCAAAGGCGGACCACCCAGGTGCGTCCTGGTCTCGGCCATTCAGAGATTCCTTCGTCTCTGAATAAATCCGCGCACTTGGCGATACCAGAAGTATGACGCCTTGTGGCCGCAATGTTTGAGCAACGTTGTGAAGCAAGGTCTTGAAGTCCCATACGCCCGAAGCAACAGATCGCATGTGAACGACGTCAAATGCCTAAGTTTCAAGCGTCATTGTCAGGATCAGATGGCTTCTTTAAGGTGGCGACTTTACTCCAGCATAACGGCCCCAATCCAGGTTCGCATCTCCTATTTCAAATCGGCAGTTGGGAGGGGTCTCACTGGTTCGGTGAGCAGTGCGTACATATCTGACAAGGCAACATTCAGCTTACGTGACATTAGCAGGATTTACCAAGTCCATTCCGACGACGTCAGCAGAAGGGAACTCCTTGGCCATTTCGATCGCCCTGGCGCAGAGACGTATAAGATACACGCGCAACAAAAGATCAGCTTTCCCAGACCGACCAAATCCCGGAGCCTGTCCCAACATCCATGACACTGCATTTTTTACCGCGTTGCGTGGGGTCTAGAGCCGTCTTCACGAGATCGGGTGGAACGTAAAGCCCATCGACAAGGACCTTTAATAGATCATGTTGCAGGTTCAATCTGTTGTGCTCCTGGACATCGGCAGGTAAGTCGTAGATCGCGCTCTGGGAAGCGAAAGGTCTTCCGAGCACGTTGGAGTACTTCATGTACATACGGCAAGGTAAGTACCCAACATTACTACTCGAAGTTCGGACTCACCATAGAATTGCCCGGATCCGTTTCAGTGTGATCCATCCTATGAGGGTTGGGATGCCTGGTAGAGATTGCATTCGCGGATGTGGTAGAACGCAGCGGTACTTAAGGGCACATAGAGCCACCCTGCCGTCAGGTTTACTGAAATGACGCTCTCAAGCAATTGAATTGGTACGGAGATTATAATCCCGCTTACGACAGCTCTCGCTCAGCAGGGTAAGCCTAGTCGGCCCCTTAAATAACGATCAAGACAAGCGCTTGATAACTCAATTCGATAAGCTTATGAAAAGAAGCAGAAGCATCGGCGACTCGCACGAACTAATAACCGCTTCCCTTCCCTGTCTGCAAGGGGCATAGAAGAGTGTTCTGAGCCTAATCTTCATGTGGGAGTGCAGGTTCCCGATATTCGAGGGTTTTCACTACACCCCAAGCGGGCGTCCGGTTGTTTGGATTCAGACGATGTGGCACCTGTAATCAGATGCGACTCCTTGAGACGTGAATTCCTTTAGAGGACATTAAACTATTAGCCAGTATATTGTAGGTACGAGTCCGGGAAGAGGTACGGCCAAGAGCGCTGAGGTCAGGTGGCAGTTTGTAGCCAGTTGTGGTCGGATTGTGTGCGGTCAAAATAGTCATTTTATATGTAGATTTCAGGAATGTGCACTTTCTCGTTGGGCCTTCTTTCGGCTCCAAATCGATCTCAAAGCGGAGACTACGGTTCTGGAGTCCTCGTCGCCCAAGTAAACTTCCACAGCATGTACAGTCTCGGTTCCATCGTCTGCAGTTCTTTCTTCGCAGCCTGTCAGAGAAGTCAGTCGACATGACATACTTGTGAAAGCCTCCCAGATTCTTACCAAGCTCCAACGGTCAACAAGGTCTTCATCGAACCCTCCTGCCAGCAACTTGGGCTTAAAGTACGAAAGCACCTCAATAGCGCTCTGTCTTAAAAGCTCTGCTGCAGCCCGTTCCGACTCATCCAGTCCTACGCCAGTCCCAAACATGTTCATCTAAACGAAAGTTACCAACACGATATGTCAAAGGGCGGCAAACCTTCCTTCCATGGTCCGATTGGAATCCAGAACTCTCTCTCTCCAACGTTCGTGTAAAACGGGGTTTCGGCCAACCATCCGGCCCAATGATCAGTTACGGTTGCTGAGGCCCCGCCCCGTTTCCTAATAAACACTAGTCAGCTCATTGGCACGACGAAGTAGGGCCGCGTGAGGTTTCCACGAAATAACCCACAGCGTCGCATGTCTTATCGCTTCGTTGAGGGCTGCCATGGCAGACCATCCGGGTTTGTCTTGGTCTCGGTCATGCAAAGATTCCTTCGTCTCTGAGTAAACCCAGGCAGTTGGCGATACCAGAAGTATGACGCCTTGGGACCGCAATGTTTGAGCAACGTTGTGAAGCACGGCCTTGAAGTCCTTAATGCCCGTAGACACAGATCGCATGTGAACGACATCAAATGCCTAAGTTTCGGGTGTCAATGTCAAGAGATCAGATGGTTTTTGAAGTTGGGGCCTTTACTCCAGCATAACGGCTCCAGTCGAGGCCCGCATCTCCGATTTCAAAGCGGCAGTTGGGAGGGATCTCACTGGACGAATGAGTAGTGCATGCGCAGCTGACAATGCAGCATCAGCTTACGTGAGATTAACAGGATTTACCAGGTCCATTCCGACGACGTCAGCATCAGGGAACTCCTTAGCCATTTCCACCGCCCTGGCCCAGAGAGACGCGTAAGATGCCAGACGTAACAACGACGGCTCAGCCTTGACTGACCAGATACCGGATCCCGTCCCAACATCCAAGACACCACATCTTTTACCGCGTTGCGCGGGGTCCAGGGCCTTCTTCACGAGATCGGGTACAATGTAGAGTCCACCGACAAGGACCTTTAGCATATCATGTTGCACGTTCAATCTGTAGTTTTCGGCCTTAGCATCAGCAGGTAAGGCGTAAACCACGCTCTGTGAAGCGGAAGGTCTTCCGAGCGCGTCAGAGTACTTCATGCAGGGCAAGGAGTCAGTTCGATTACCCAATATTGCTACTCGAAGCTACAACTCACCACAGGCTTGCTCGGGTCCATGTTTGCTGAACTGACGCTCTCAAGCAATTAAATGGGCGAGGCAATGATAATACCGTTCACGACAGCTCTCACCCAGAAGAACACACTTATTCGAGCCGTTAAGTAATGATGCAAACGAGTGTCTGACAACTCAAAGCGATAAGCCTATGAAAAGAAGCAGAAGCATCGGTGACTCACACGAACCAATGACCCTTTCCTATCGGCAGGTGCATCGATGAGCATTCTGAGGCTAATGTCCACGTAGGAGTATAAGTCCCTGATATCAAGGCGGCTTCACTATAGTACTAGACCCCAAGTGGGTGTCTGATTGTTTGAATCCTGATGTTGTTGCACTTGCGACCAGGGGTGACTAACTGAGACGTGGAGACCATTAATGGCTCTTGGACTGGTGGTCGGGACACATCACTTAAAATAGTACGTAGGGGGTCTGGGGAAGGCACGGCCAAAAGCGTCGAGGCCAGGTGAACCCCCAGCAGTTTGTAACCGGTTGTGGTCGAGCTGCATGCGTGAAGGTCTGAATGCAGGCTGCCGCAAGCGGGCCATTGGGGGATCATTCGCATCCAATGATCACTGAATCACTAGTGTCGGGTCTTGTCTCTGATTGCGAGCTTTCGACCGACTCTCGTCGTGATCACACAGAGGTCCAAGGCCCTCACTGCAAGAGTATTCTTACTCGTTGTTGGATCTGCTGTTCCAAGTCTCTCCAGGGCTCGACTATCGTCGGAAGGAATACCCAAATCTGTGGCAAAAGTGATGGTATAATGCAGCAACTATATAACCCTCTTCACCTCAAAGAAAGACTGGAAGGAAGGAGATCGCGTTAGTCGAAACTTCTATCTACCACAGAACCTTGACGACTCGCCTGGAGATAGTATATTTGCCAGCCACACACAGCGAATAAAAGGATCGTCTGTGCTATGCTCCACCATTTGACGCGGTCATTCGTTGATTCTGCAGTATTGCGATGCGTTTTCTCGCGAACAACGATGTATTCCTGCTCGTCCTTGACCGATTGTAGAGCAATAGCAAGATTCCGAATTTCCCGTTCAATGGGAGCGACGACACCTGCAACACACCATCCTGGGTCAGTCGCCGGACCATTTGTTTTGATGAACAAGAAAGCGCACCTTCATCTGCAACATAAATTACACCATGGACGTTGAAGCTGCACTATTCATGAGTGCTGGAACTCTGGGAAACCTGGAGAATCCACACACCTAACTTCCTTGTCCGACACCGAGCTCATCTCGTTCGAGAAACAGTACGTGTAACGGCCATCCTTATCAGCTGTTGTAGACACGCTTCCAGTGCTCTCCCGATCGTGTTTTACGACGGTACCGCCTAATGGGTCTTTCAACTATTTTCGCAGTGAGCGTTTGTGCCAGATAATGAAGTGACGTCGACAGTGCCTCACCCAGAAATCGATATCCAAGTTACCGCCACCGCCAGTTTGGTAGGTCACGGTCATCTACATTGCACCTGGTCTCAGATAAATCGTTCGTGATCAAGACTGACAGAGCAGTCTCACTTTGTCGTTAACATGCAAGTCTTCGAAGAAGCATTCCTTCTTCGATGCTGGCAGGTCTACCCGGTGGGCCTGAGCGAGGCTCCAAAGCAGTGAGAAGGCCAGTAGGACCTTGAACGTAGCAGTCGTTGATCTGAGGATCATTGCGGTTTGAGTGGTTGGGTTTTTGTAGCGAAGGGTGTTGGTCGTTGGATGTCGTGGTGGTCAAGCTTGAAACGGCGCGCGTGCGTCGAATGTTCGAATTTGTCGGGCAAGATTGAAAGGTCAGGGCTCAACCCTTCACCTCTACTTCCTCTCCATCCACCACCCGCCCTTCCTTCCTCCATCCGCATCCTATACACATCAATCCATGGCCGACAACGCTGAGAACGTCCACAAGGTTGGTCAAGGGTGTTTTCTCCCATCCATAGGTTTCGGCCTTTCTAGCATAAATGTCGCGATCTAGCGTTGGCGCGTTCAAGTCGCGTCTCTTTCCCTGGTTTGGCGTGGAGGTGCATTCTAGGGCGAGGCGTCGTACTTCCAATACGTGGGCTAGAGCACTTTGGACATTCCTCTTCATTCATCCGGTCGATGTTTCATCGTTTGACTGGCGCGCTGACTCGATCGACTTTCGACCCCTTTGTCGACATTCTCTCTATGTAGGAGGAGGAAGACACTGGAGGACACTTCGAGCCTGTGATCAAGCTCACGGAGCAAATTGAGTCTAAGACTCACGAAGAGGATGAGGAAGTCCTTTTCAAGATGTAAGTTTAGTGGTGCTTCGAGGCGGTCGAACACATTGACCCACCTGGGTCTCGGGTCCGATCAGGCGCGCAAAGCTTTTCCGTTTCGACAGTGTGAACGCCGAATGGAAGGAAAGGGGAACCGGAGAAGTCCGTCTTCTAAAGCATAAGGACAAAAAGAAAGTCCGTCTTGTCATGAGGCGAGACAAGACTTTGAAGGTCTGTGCCAACCATCTCGGTGAGTCGACCCAACTCTCAAGCCTCGAATGCAATGGTGTTAAACTAGTTCCCTTCCACCTTCAGTTACGGGCGACATGAAACTTCAGCCAAATATTGGATCGGACAGGAGCTGGGTCTGGAAAGTTGCCGCCGACATCTCAGATGGCGAGCCTCAAGCTGAGACCCTCGCAATCCGCTTCGCAAACTCTGACAGTAAGTAACCTGCTATCAACATCTTGCCACTCATAATCCCTACTTAATCAATGATCAGATGCCAACCTCTTCAAAGAGGCATTCGAGAACGCTCAGAGGGAGAATGAGGCAACATCATCCAGTGCGGATGCTCCAAAGACCGAGGAAGCTAAACCAAACGAGTCGCCGGAAGACGCAGAGAAGAAGGAAGAAGCTGCCGCTCCATCAACCTCCGAGCCAGCACCTGCAGCCTCTGATACGGCAGGGAACGATGAAAACGCTGCTCCTGCTTCAACGGAAGCGAAACCTGAGGCTGCAAGCGATGACAAGGCCGTCGATGACCTGGCTAAGGAGGTTGAGGCTGTCAAAGTGGAGGACAAGGAGGACAAGGCTTGATCGATTATATTGTAGAACTGCATCCCATTTGATTGAACTTTTCATAGCTCGTGTTGTTGTTGAATGCATTTCTTCCCACTCGGCCTCCATTCACCACGGCTCTCGCTCTGCTTAGGTATTCGAACGCAACATGTGGGCATTAATATATAAGTTACATCAATCTGGAAACCATCAAGAGGCCACTCATCGCTCGTGCGCCTTCAACCTCTCCTTAACGTCCTTCACCTGTTCCAGGAGAGCTTTATAATCTGCGCGCTGCTCTGGAGTGAGTTGACTATCCATGAGTACAATTGCGCTCTCCTGAATTGCTGCCGCGAGCCTGAACTGGTAAAACCCTTCCGAGGTCCGCACTTCCTGGCCCAACCGCCGGGCTCCCTTCCGTGGAGTTGAGAAGAAGGTGCTAAAGCCACTGTAATCGAAGAGTCGGACTGCTACTCTGATCGCGCTATTGTCCCGTAACTTGTTGGCCGTACGGACGAGGTAGCCCATACTTTGGGCATCAAGACCGATGATCTTGTCCTTGGACTTTTGGGGGGCGATGTTTCGTCTGAACCACGAGGGAGCGCGGGGTTGGCGGAATTGGGATAGGTCGAGACCGGTCATGAGCTCGACGGTACGAGCAGCTGATACCCAATCCCCACATCGCCAGGCCGTGACAAGGACTCGGTTGTATGTCGCTCGGTTCGGGAGGATTTCCATCGGATGGTCACCATATCCTTGAATGACAGCGTACTCCAGGATCTCCAGCGCACGTTTAGAGTAAGATTGAAGGTCGGTTGATGGAGTGGTCTCCATTGGTTCTCCGTTCGCTTGAGACTGCTCAGGAACCAAAGGGGTGGCTTGTTCCGCTTCAGCCGCCTCGTACGCGAGGGCATCGAGGGCGTAGTCAACATGACTGCGCGTCAAGATCCTCTTCGCTGCCGATCGTTTCAAACCGTCGAAGAGGTTGGCCGCCACCTCATGCTTGCGCATAACGCAGCAGAGCTCGAGGATTAGATCCAGTGAACGATGCTCGAGTTTCACAAAGGTATGACCCTTGGCATTGACCAGCTCATCCGGCTTCGAAATATCCCCAACGGTTGCAGCGACTAAGTCGTACCCGAACCGGTGATGCGCTTCGGTCCCCTTGACCAGACCTCGTAGAATCGCAGTCAGAGCGAAGGAGTCTATCACGCCAGCGGCTTGCATCTTGCTGGCGATGACTTGAGTGTCCTCGGCGTTTCGTATCCGCACGACGTCGAGGGAGTCCATCTTCCCATCCAAGCCCGTTCGTTGGACGACCTGCAACAGGAACGTCGTGTAGACGTACTTGTCACGAGCAAGAAGTCCAGATTCTTCTATTTCCTCGAACAAGGTCATGATACGGTCGTGGAGGCCTCGCTTCCCAAGAAGCTCCAGGAAAGGAACATATGGCGAGAGGATGTTGTCGTGGTGAGAGGAAGAATGTAGGGCAGCATCCTGTTCCTCTTGAGAACGGATTGATTCTAGGTAAGCCTGATACTGTCCCCAAAGAGCTTCAATGCGCTCCCATTGCTTGTCTGTCAGCTCGGACTCCGACAACCCATTGTACCCGGAGAATAGAGTGGCGTAGGTTCGCGCAGTAGGTTGAAAGCCTCGCTTTTTCATCTGTAATGATACCATTCAGATTGCGCGCCATCGTACAAAAGAAAGGCACTTACGTCGCTGAATAGTTTAAATGCTCGATTTGGCACCTTGTCCGCAAAAGCCTGTTTCACCAACAAGGTCCATACCACCGCATTTTGAGACGAAACAGGTGCTGACGACACCATTTTCACTGCTTCATCTAACTGGCCAGCTTTGAGGAGCTTCTCGACCTGAATCGCTACTCCGTATGGCCGTTGAGAAGGGCGCGCATGCCCGTCTGTGACGTCTGGTCGACGCACCAGAGCATAGCGCCGTTGGGATGACTTAAAATTGGCCGTTTTCTCTGTTTGGCCGTCGGTCGGTCGATCCTTGAGACCTTTTGCTTCTGCCTTGTTCGGACGTGCCACCGTCGCAGCATTCCGGGCGTAGGAAGGACCAGCCTCGGTCGCGGCCCTGAGTCTGAGGCCAGCACGGGGCGAATGAAGAGGATTATGCGGCGAGTAAAGGAACTTTGTCGCAGATAACAAAGAGCTCCTGGAGCAGCTGGCCATCGATGCGGATGCGAGGGGGGAATGGATTCGAAGTTTGTGAGTGGCCGGTGGCAAAACATTTGCTGGTGTTTGCGTGGCCGTTCTAATTTGGACAGACGGCTGCGCTTCAGACGACGTGTATCCCGTCATTCCACCTTCAACCCCTTCAGAATGTTACTTCCTCACCTCCCAAGCTCATGGGCAGCACTGACGTTCATAGCTGTGCTACTAGTTCCATCAAGTCTGTCTGCAACTCCTCCAAACCCCGCTGCTTTCGAGAATTCAGCCGTGGTGCGGTCGATCGAGCTTGGGGGTGCAACAACACAAATCACCACGTCTTACACCGTCCGCTCATTGCAAAACAAAAATGGCGTCTACGTTTTCGCCCTCTCGAAAGATGACGCGTCGAAAACGAGCTGGATGGAGGCAAAACTGAAAGGCAGCAATACGCCTTTGGAATTGAAGCGTTCGACCGATACCGACGAGTAGGTTCAACCCCGTCGTTCAGTGACGGCAATGAGCCTAACCTATCTTTCACCAGACCCATTGCCTTCTACGAGCTGTCCTTCCCCAAGGCCCTCAAGAACAACGAGACGGCCACACTCGTTTTGACGACGATTCAAGCCCATGCAAGTGAACCATTGCCGGCCACCGTCAGGCAAAACGAACCCCAAGCACTTGCCTACGAGACAGGAGTTTATGTTCTTAGTCCCTACGACACTGTCATTCAAAGGATCAAGTTCAAGTAAGCGCTCCGCAACAGCATCCTATTCTTGGCCTAATGCCTAGTCGTTCAGATCACCATCGCCCGACATTGTATCTTTTATTGATACTTCAGAGCTCTCCAAGTTCGCTGAACCCGATAACAAGCCTGCCGTTAAGTCTGGAAGCACTGTCACATATGGACCATTCCGGAACATTCGTGGCTCGGCCACGCCACTGTTTGTGAAGGATGAGCAACAGTTGGTTGGTGTACATTACATGTATGATAACACCGTCATCACCGTCCCCGAACTTCGGAGGTCCGCAGAGATTAGTCATTGGGGCTCGAATCTAAACATCGAGGATAAGGTCTGGTTGAAGAACGATGGTGCCAAGTGAGTGACCGCAATGTGCCCGCACGCTTTGCACTAAAACCTTGCGACTCTAGACTAAAAGGACACTTCGCTCGCATCGAACATCTGCGGCAACAAGTTCAACCTCAGACCGCCCAGCCACACGTTCTGAAAGACGTCGTCTTCGACTTGCCCGCCAACGTCCGTGACCCCTACTATTATGACACCATTGGGAACGTCTCTACCTCGCGCTTCCGTCCAGCAACCACCCGAAAAGTTGCCGGCAAAAAGAGCTCACCTTTGGAACGCCTTAGCTCCCTCGAGTTGAGACCGCGCTATCCTCTCTTGGGTGGCTGGAACTACACATTTACACTTGGCTATGACATGCCTCTGGAAGACTGGGCAAGCTACGATGCTGCACAAGGCGCATATATCGTCGCAGTCCCATTCTTGACAGCAATTCCAGGTGCTGCTTATGATGACGTGGAAGTCAAGGTCGTTCTCCCTGAAGCCGCTTCGTGAGTGTTGGGTTGTTGGCATGAGTGATCTGGTTGATGACCTAGGTATAAATAGGATCGTCGAAGTTCAACCTCCATTTGACACGGACATTGAGTATCAGACGCATTATACGTTCCTAGATACTGTCGGCCGACCGACCATCATATTCAAGAGCAAGAACCTTACGGACAAGCATGCTGGACTTATTTACGTACGTCTTTTCCTCATTCTGCTGCAACCAACCGTCCTCAATTGCATGTTATCTAGATCACGTACAAGGTCGATGTCCGAGCGCATTTGGAGAAGCCTTTAGCTGTCGCTGCAGGTTTCCTTGGGCTGTTCTTGGTTGCAACCGCTTTCAGGCGGGTGGACCTGCGGATCCACACTAACAAGAAAAAGCAAGCATAGGCGGATCGATACAAGCCGCGACCTTTTTTCGTTCGTGCTCCTGTATCTATCTCGATAATATGCAACACTCGTTTTCGACTCGAGGAACGTGTCAAGGAATGCAATCAATATCAATCTGACATATTTTTACAACGAAATGTACAAAGTGAACGTCTGCGATACACGCAGAAAGCATCACAAACTTTGCCAGAGCGCCTAATCGTCGTCCGCATTTATAGATCGGAGTGTAACGGCTTGGCAGCCATCGGGATTTCTGCGATTTCGAACGTTGTGGTTGGCAAAGTTCACATATAATGACCTGCCCCATGCTCCGTTGGCCCCACGATTTGTACCACAAGCCCACCAAAGGCCGCCGTTATTTTCCCCGACTTGAATGAGCTTTCCGTCCTTCCATACACTCTTCTCGCCGGGTTGAGCTTGTTGGTTCTTCTTCAATGGTGGCGGGAGGCGCCCCCGGGAGAAATTAAGGACATCCTGAACCCAAAAGAATTCACCGGCCATGCCTTCCTGCTTCTCGGCGAACTCCACGGCGAATAGTCCTGGTCGGACCGGACTCTTGCCCAAAGGAGCCGGGGTGTCCGCTGGGTCGATGACATTGATGTATAGGATGGAAGTTTGATTCACATAGGCCATCAGGCGACCATTCTTGATGAAGAAAGTTGGGGGATAGGCCATGTTTCCAACCATGGCAGTTCCAGCGACACCTATAGGGGTAGATGAGTTCCTTGGGCTGATGACCTGATCCAAAGGCGCGATGGACTCACCGGGATGACCAAAGGAAGCAAGCCATGCCTCTGGATCTCCGAATTCAGCTTGAGCGCGGATTGGGTCCGTTGTCTGCATGCCATACTTGGATGCTCGAGAGTTAGGTGCGTAGTCGAAAGTAACGGAAGGGACAGCAGAAACGAAGGCGAGGATGCTGAGCAGCAGGAATGTAGCTGCGAAGCGTAACATCGTGGAGGTCAGAGTAGCGAAAAAGAGTGACGGGATAGGCAGACGCGTTCAGAGGGGGTGGGGGGGAACGGGACGCAAAGGTCTCATCATGAATAAGAAGGTGGCAGGTCTTTTATATAGGAGAAACCATGAAGCAATCGTCATCGTCACGAGGCTTCTAGTCCAAGCAATCTACCGAGAAATGTCGGTGCAGACATTCGCGACAAGGCTCAGAAGTCCCCGGATACTGGCTGGCGTTCAATCTCGGTAGAAAATAACGCGGAGACGGATTTCCCGGCCCCAAGTCGCCGTGGAAGGCCCACCTGCAGCACAAGGCCAAAAGATCATCGGCCATTCTTCAAAATTCCCTTGCAGAGGCCCTTGGAAAGAGTCTTTTCCCTTGAGGAGGATGCAAACCAAGGGGTCCGATGTGAAAGGCCTTGTCCAGGGCCAAGATGCCGGAGGCCCGAACCTCGGCCTTTTCTCGTCTCTGTCACGGAGCTTCCCGTCGGTCCGCCCGCTCCCCGGACATTTAGGCAGACACAGAGAAGCATTTTATCCATTATTCGACTTAAATCTACAGGTTATAAAGACGCTCGTTCAAACTCGCACGACGATGAATGGTATCTTCGGAGGACGATCAGCCACCAGCTCGCTCCACGTGTGTAGATACAACTCACATCAACATCCGAGGACACGGCCTTGCCCTCCTCGTCAATAATCGGTACCCCATTCTCATCTTCAGTCTCGATAGTAGGATCCTCAGCCATTACTTCGACCACAACCTGTTTCGTCGTTGCTGGGAGGGTCGTCTTGCTGACCGTCTCGATGAGTTGTCGCATGGGCATCTTTCGCCGCTCTTTTGCCTAAAATGACCGTAGTCAGGAGCTGAGCGGATATATTCCGTGCAATTTCGCATTTACCTTGGCCGGTTGCGTCCAAGACGACCACAGCATAGAGACTCCTTGGGAAGCCATGGTGACGTCGAGACCATGATTCTTCTTAAACCAAGCGATGATCTCGTCGAGAGTTGGATTATTATCGAAGACGAATCGATCCCACAACGTCCACTCCGTGGTACCATACTGAAAATGAGCGGTTAGTTACATAGTGGGTCGATTCCTATGGACAATACTTACCTTCTTCTTGGGGGCGGCGATCGGCTCAGAAAATGCGAAGAACGGTAAGGCGAGGTTGACGAAGCCGTTCTTGTAATCTTCGAGCTTAGTCTTGTTATCGATGATCTAATGAAGCCCATCGGTCACTCGGTGCTGGGTCCGGGGGGGGGTACACAGTAGAACCTACCTTGTAGAGTTCCAAACAGACGAGGCCGGTAACTAGAGCGGTCGTTGTGGCAATGGCGGGAATGATCTTGCCAGCAATCTGCTTCGTCGAATGTCTATCGGCGGGATTGATGCCATAGTTGATGGCACGCAAGTTGGAAGCCGCGGTGATGAAGTCGATGTGGTGGTTGGTGTCATCATCTTTCTCAAACTCAACAGGAGTCAATCTGTAGCCAGCGAGAGACGATGGTGGGGGCAACTTGGCAATAATTTCTTCCAGGCTCTCCTCTACGGGGGTCGATGAGGCTTAGATAAGTAGCAACGCATGCCGGATAGTCGACAACTCACCAAGCTGTCCTTCCTGAGGAGCATCTGACTCTGTAATCTGGATCTTTACGTTTGACTTTGGTGTGAACTCGGGGATTACAACGCCATCAGCGACCTTCTTGAACAACGCGACGTCGGTGTCTCCGCGCAGACCATAGTTGAAAGCATGGAGGTTCGCTGCAGAAATGATGTAATCTAAATGCGTAGGCTGAAAAACGCATTAGATGGATATGTCTTGTACACAATTGTGGACAATATCCTTACGTCGCTAGAATCGAACTTCAGTGCATCAGGAGCACGCTTGGGACCGGACCAGAAGGGCTGTCCTGAAGAGGTTTTCTATGGTAGAATATAGGTAAGCGTGCTTTATCATGAGCCAGGGAAACGAGTGAAAAACTGACCGCGTCTTTAGGCAAGCTATAAAGAAGCTGCTTGATTGAGTTGCCGTAGTCCTCTTCAAATTGGTGCCGAGCCCAAACAATACATTCCTCAAACGTCAGGGGCTTAGCAGTCACAAGGAAGTCTCTAATTTGCGCAATCTTCTCCGTTTGTTGCCCACCGTACTTCAACGTCTGTTCGATATAGTTTGGTTCAGACAAGTAGGCGTTGACGTTTTGAGCTGGGTTGACAAAGAGGGAGTCGAATTTTTTACGGGACCACTGGATCAAAGGATGGATGAGAGTGGATTTTTCGCGCCAAACTAGATCGCTAACCTCGATAGTGTGTTGAATAGCATTGGGGAAGTTCTTGACGGTACAGGAAGGAGTCTCTTTTTCTGGGGGATCTTGAGAGGAGCCATACGATTCTGTCAGATGAGGGACGACGACTTGGGTGTTGCCCTTGGTGCCCAAAGTTCCAGACTCAAGAAGCGGTTTTTCGTAGAAAACACACCGCTGGTCCATGTAAAGCCCTGCACCAAATATGAGGCACGTGTCGAAGTGAGAATGCGCAACTACTTACGAGCTTTGATGTTGTCAAGTGCATTGGTCACACCGTCGAGAGCACCAAAGAACTCGTCGCCGTAGATGTCTGCGTTTGGAGCGGTTGATCAGCAAAATGCGTGAACGGATTGAGGTGTAGCGGGTTGGGCTCACGCTCCGTGTCTGGGCCAACCCCATCCTGATGGCTAACGATCTTGCCCTTTAGGTCGGGATTCATTTCCGAGACTGCGACAGCGGCGACCTCTGACTTGAACTTTCCAAGATCCTTCGGTCGGAACAAGAACTGCCTATTAAGATTGCTCTTTTCGATCGTGTCCAAGTCGGTCACATGGATTAGACCGTTGGGACCTCCGGCGATACCCATCATGCTCCAATTCTTCAACATCTCGCAGCCAATCGCACCACTACCGACCAAGAATTGGCGGTGATTCCCAATCTTCTCCTGGAACTTCTTTCCGAAGACAGCGATTTGGCGATCGTAGCGAGAACCAGTTGGGGCACAGTCCGCTTCTGAGGGCACCTCACCGGGCATTGACTCCAACGAATCGAAGTACATATGCTGGACCATTGGGTGGAACTTGGCACTGCAAGCTTTGAGGACCTCTTGTGCCATGAAACCACCCATGACAGCGATGATTGGAGACACTTCGCCAGATGCTTGGTAAGAGAGCTCTTCCAATACCTTCTCGTTCACTTCCTCCTCCCCAGCAAGATTTTTGGCTGCTGCGACGATGGCCTTGGCATCCTCCGCGTTCCGTGGGCGAGGCAAACGGCCGTTCTTCTCCCCGAAAGCGGAGATTGCTTGGAATCCAACGTGAAGCGTTGCCGGCCGATCAAATTTGCCGAAGTCGGTGAAGAAGTATTCGGGAGATTTTAACGATTCTCGGAGAGATTTCTGTAGCGAGGATTAGCTACGGAACCTTGAAAATGGTCATTTACTTACGAATTCGATGATCTTTGGCATTTTGACCTGCGTGAAGATGCCTTCGGAGACGTAGTTCCCCAAGCCAGTGGTGTCGCCGATGGTGAACGTATATGGACCCTTGACCGTGACTTTCCGAGGCTCGCAGCCATTGAGCTCCTCCATTCCCTTCACTTCTGAGAAAGTCACGAACATGCCATCCTCAAGGCCGTGTCGCGTTTCATCAAGGCAGGTTACGAGGGCTTCCTTTTCCTGTGGAAGGGCCCAACAGCTTTTAGCAAAAGCACGATGCTGGGTATGAGAGAACACCGACCTTCTCCACTCCAACAATCATACCCGTCAGGGGTTGCTCTCCGGTTGGGTCAACGCACGTGAATTTGGAGCCGAAGTCATTGAAGGCCGACCTGAATACACCGCGGCGATTAGATCAGTAGCAATAATGTATCAGATCCGCATAACGAACCCAAACAGGCCATGGGTATTGGCAGAGATAAAGGGAACCTCATTGGCGTGAGTCCAGTCGTTGATTTCGAGTTGTTTGCTGAGCGGCACGTCAGTGAGGACGACTACCTGTTCGGTATAAGGCACGCCGTGAGCGGTGTTTGTGCCAATCGAGTCAGATATCTGACCTGGAACCCTTTCACAGCCTCCACGGTTATTGGCTGGCCGGCAGAGCCTCCCAGATCCCGAACTGGAACATAGGTATTCAGCTCTGATAATCGAGGGACTGTGACGGCAGCTCTTGGTTTCCCGATATCTTCAGCTCGAAGGAAGAACTAAACGACGGAAATTTAAGGATCACAATGAAAAGAAGGAGAGACAGATCGGAACGAACTTGTGAACCCAGATCTTCCAGCTGTACCGGCTCCGGGTCATACAGGGTAACGGACTTGACGCCGGCAAGGACAATATTCTTGGCTGGAGGTAGATTCACGTTACTATATCATTGCTAGACTGGTTTGGGAGGACTTAAACATACCTATTTCTGTTCCAAGACCCCTCGCACCAACGATGAGGACATTCGAGGCTGCCATCCGCTTCATGGCTGAAAGACGCGTCGCTCAGCAGGTAGATATCACGGACAATAATAAGTTTTAAATAAACCTTCATGACCAAGAACGTATCTAACAGCGAAGGAGTGATTGTCAGCGGTGTAGACGCGCTCGGTCGAGATTTCAATGCACGTACAATTGTCGGGAGTAGAGACCTTCGTCGATCGCAACCTTGTACACCACGTTGAGCACGATCCGTATTCATTTAGGAGTGATCCTCACCTCGTCAACATCCATGTTCTGCTGGGCAGCCATTATCTTGAACGAGGCGATGAGTAATGTGGTGTAAGGAGGTGGTTGAGGGCAGGGAGGGTCAGTAAGCGCCTCTCTGGTCCAACTCAGGATCGATTCGCACCGTCCGTATGACACATCGGACTACGTCACGTTCGACTCGAAGAAACTGAAACGGTAGGGATAACTTAGGTACAACAGCAAAAGCAGCTAGTGATACGGAGTGATAAGTACAGCAGCCACAATAAGTCAAAAGTAATTGGGTAAATGCGCCCTTGAATGTGATGGTCATCGTGTCTCCTGTGCCCGACGTGGGGGCGGTCCGCTCATCTTACCCCCCACCACAAAGCTGCCATTTAGAAGAGGCCCAACGGGGCTTCTGCCATCTCCAGAAAGAGACGGTACCATCGTTACAGCAGCAGGAGCGCGCGGGGTCTCAGCAAAGCCGTCGTCAGCGTTGAGTGGCGCGGAGCTACTTAATTGCGCATCACTATGAATAGGGCGCGGCTTAGGCTTGATGTTAAGGGGACGAGTTTCCTCCACGGGTAAGGGGGAGTTGGGAGGAGAGCCAACTGGGGAAAGTTGAGGGAGGAAAGACGTGTATTCTCGCGGGCTTGGGGTTGGGGGATTAAGCGCTTGGCTGAGTACGTCAAATTCGATGACAGAACTTGAGTGACCATGTGAAGATGTCCCTGGAGGCATTCCAATGATCCCAGTCGGTCGGAGGGAGGCGGTGGAATTCGATGGACGGAGCCGTCGTGCTGGTGCTCGGGCAGTAGTGCTTGAGGCTCCATCAGCGTCTCGATTACTGGTAGCTGAATCAGGTAGAGAGGCCTCTCGATCGATTAATGTTCTGGAAGCCAAGGCTGGCGACCGAGCGTTGGCCGTAGACTGTGTTGGCGTGGTCGAGCCACTGACTGGCAGTGTCGTGCTCTTCGCCATCACGAGAGGGTTCGACCTCGTGTCTCCGTTTCCACCAGCCGAAGCCCCATTACTCCCGCTACGAGTCCTTTTCATGTATTCTGCCATGGCATCAGCGTCCCGCTTTTGTATGTGAGATACAACGGGGGATATAGCTGCAGGGACACTGGGTCGGCCACTCTGTGAATTAGAGCCCTCGGATGATGGACTTGGTCGGATAGGAACGTTCCCACTTGATGACGATGCGGTTGGTTGGGAAGATACAGACGACTTCGAAGGCGGGACTGGACCCTTTGGCGGTGGAACGGGTGGCGATTGCTGAAACGAAGTCGATTCGTTTGCATCTGACGCTGTTGTCCGGCTACCCGATGACCCGCTCCTCAAACGTTGTAGTTCTTCTCTCGTGAGCTTGACGCCCCTCCGTAGGTCTTCCTCAGTGTAAGCTTCGCGTGCAGCACGCTCGCCTGCACGGGCTGCTGCTTGAGCGAAGATGTGCCGTCTTGCACGTTTGTTGTTCTCAAACTGAGCACGAGCTGTCTCTTGAAGGGTGTTCATTGTGCTGAACCTAGTGCCGCGAAATCAGATTTGTCGGCATCACCATTGAAGAACCCTTGGCGCACATACGAAAACGCGTAGTCGGATGCCGTAAATCCTTCATTGTTTCGAGCGGCGAACTGACACCCTCGCTCAATTAGCAGCTGTAAGACCTAAACGTGGCGTGAACCCTTTAGCCCTGAATGCACACGTTATTCGATAGATGTGACGTACTGCAACATGATTCCATGAGCTTGCACTACAAGGGCGATGGTCAGTTCGGGTCACCGACGCGGAAGATTGACTAACTAGTGTAAAGGGGTATTGCCTTGCAGATCTGGCAAGTCAAAATCGGCTCCAAGGTCGCAGAACATCTTTGGAAACGTCATACTTAGTCTTCGTCCACAACATGATCCCCCGACCAGAGAGGCGGCGTACCCTCACAAAGCCTTCGTTACCCTTGGTAGCGGCAACATGAAGAGCGGTCTTCCCGTGCACATTGGACCAGTCAATGAGGTACGGATAGCGTTCGTAGTACATTCTTGCCATTCGAAGAGCTATATCTTGAATGTCATACTCCCGGCCTTGCGCATTCGGGGTTGGAGAATTCCGCACTCCAGCAAGTAGTATTAGGATGGTGTTGTTCTCGGCGTCCTAGCAAGGCAAAATGTAAGGCCATAGAACCACCATAGAGCAGGTTATACATACCCGGCTCAATTCTTCTTCGTCATGTCCGAGGTTCAAGAGGTATTCGAAGATCTCCTCATGACCGTAGGCAGCTGCCCAAGCCAGCGAGGTATAACGACCGGGTCCAGGATCAGGATTCCGTATGTCGAAGCGGTGTATCTGCCGCTGCCGACGTAGGCCGGGGTCTGATAAGGTTCGATGGGAGAATGTCAATCTCGACTGGGTGCCGGTGTATATGACGCGAATGAGGTCCCGACTGTACCTTTGGCATCTGTGTTGCGTTCAATTATTCTGCGAACGAGATAGAGGTTATTCTCTGGGCTCGAGGGGTCAGTCAGGGCGGGCTTTGTGAGCGGAGCATATAAGCACCTTTGATAGCTCTTCGCAACCTGTCCCCTGGGTCTTTGAGCATCGTTCCGTCGAGGTGGTCGTAGATCAGTGGTTTCGACGCGGGCCGTAGACAAGCAGAACCAAACATTGCCGGTTCAGCTCTGGACCAATATTGACCCCTGATTCCTTGACTCACAACCAGCCATGCCCACCGTCGCAGTTGACAAGGAAGATCTCTTCGAACGACTTGGACAGTCTTACAGTGAGCCCAACTAGTTATTTTACTAGACACCACGCCTGAATTAGTGTCAGCTACCGAGGAATTCGACCATCTGTGCTTCGAGTTTGGCATCGAATTAGATGAGGATGTAAGTATATACTTTGAGGATTCTACAATTGTACTGAAATATGCGTATTCAAGACAACTGTAGAGGTGGAGGAGGCGGTCAAGAAAGGCCTGCCGGCAGAACGCCCTGTAAGCCCGTCCTCAAATGCCCCCAACCCAGGTTCGCGCTGATCAAGGAACAGCAACTCAAAATCGAAGTTCCGGCGAACCGATATGATTTGCTATGTATTGAAGGCATTGCCCGAGCTTTACGCGTCTTTCTCCAGAAGCAGAAGGCACCTGTCTACAAACTGGTAGAGCCGGCTTCTATGCTTACTGCGACCGTGTCCCCAGAGGTATGTTTCGAGATTTCGGGGTAAATGGCATCGATTTTTGGACTGAGATCCCATTCATGTATCGGTAGACGGCTCAAATCAGACCTTTCTTCGCCTGTGCGATCCTTCGGAATGTTGCGTTCACTCCACGATCCTACGCGTCGTTCATGGACTTACAGGATAAGCTTCATCAAAATATTTGCCGCAGGAGACAGCTTGTCGCTATTGGTACACATGATCTTGATACCTTGGAGCCACCTTTCCGTTACGAAGCCAGGCCACCTAATAACATCAAATTCAAGCCGTTGAACAAGTCCGAAGAATACACTGCGACCGAGCTGATGAACATTTACGAGGTAGCTATAAGAAACTTTGAACTGCCATCTGGCTTAAACTCATTCTGTTTAGGGAGAGAAACATCTTGCTCGGTACCTTCACATTATCCGAGATTCACCAGTCTACCCGATCATCTATGACAAACAGGATCGCGTTCTTTCCATGCCTCCGATCATCAACTCTGAGCACTCAAAAATTACCCTGGACACAAAGAACATTTTCATCGACGTCACCGCAACCGACGAAACCAAACTAAATATCGTCGTCAACATTGTAGCAACAATGTTCTCGGAATATTGCGCCGAACCGTATTCGTGAGTACATTCGTCGCATGCGTATTCTCTTACATCATTGAAAGATCTTGTTACCATGTAGAATCGAACCTGTCCGCGTTGTGTACCCCGATGGTCGCACTGTGATCCAGCCAGACATCTCGTCACGCCGAACGACCGCGCGTGCATCATACATCAACTCTTGCACCGCTTTGTCGCTATCCTCGGAGGAAATTGCATCTCTTTTGGAAAGAATGTCCCTCGAGGCTTCTGTTTCTCCCTCAAATCCTGACGAGATTCAAGTCGATGTGCCTTGCACTCGTCCTGACATCTTCCACGAATGCGACATCATGGAGGATACTGCCATTGCATATGGGTTCAACAACTTGCCACGAACCTTCCCGACGACTAGCACAGTAGCACAACCGCTAGCCGTTAGCAAGCTAAGCGACCTCGTACGCCAGGAGTGGGCGATGGCCGGATGGGTGGAAGTGCTACCACTGATCTTAGTAAGCAGATTGTCAACGATTTCAGAGTTGCGTCTAATGCACCCTTATCTCCAGTGCTCTCACGATGAGAACTTCGCCTGGCTCAACCGAAAGGACGACAATCAAACGGCCATCAAACTCGCGAACCCCAAGACCGCCGAATACCAAGTGATCCGGACATCCCTCCTTCCCGGGTTGCTCAAAACGATTCGAGAAAATCGTAAACATCCTCTCCCAATTCGAGTCTTTGAGACCTCGGACATCGCTGTTAAGGATAAGTCAGCGGAACGACAGTCGAGGAACATACGACACGCCGCAGCAGTCTGGTGTAATAAGACTGCTGGGTTTGAGATCGTGTGCGGCTTGCTTGACAGGATAATGGCCATGCTAGAAGTTCCCCGGATATTTACGCACACGGAGAATGCAACGCACGGTTATTATTTGAAAGAAACGGAGGGTGCGCCTGGCTTTCTCCTGACAGCGTTCGCAAGTCTAACTTCCACGTCCTCAGATCCAACTTTCTTCCCTGGCAGAGCAGCCAAGATATTCTACCGTCCCAAGGGAAATCCGCCATATTCTGAGTCTCAAATGTCGCAAACCCCGTCCGGTTCGGGGACCGCGCAGGAAGCAGCAGGCTCAGGACCAATAGCCGCAGTCAAAGAGGCTGTATCGGCCGCAGTTTCTAAACTAAAGTCCACTGATGATGTCGAGATTGGGCTCATTGGCATACTTCACCCAACTGTCGTTGAGAAGTTTGAAATTCCGTACCCATGCTCAGCGCTCGAGTTTACTTTGGAACCTTTCATGAAGGAGGTCCCACACATCTGGGCGGACGACGCATAATGCCGGGTATAGATTGTAGCCAATAAATAGTCAATGGATTAATGTACTACGAGAAGAGATTAGTCACTGTCGCCAAAGTCTGAACTCGTTCGGAATGGCCTAAGAAGGAATTCAGCAGGTACTTCAGAGGGAAGAGAGATTCTACTTACGCATATTCTTGGTCGGCACTGCGGATGGCGTTCGCCATCCATTCTTCATCCTCGTCTACATCCCTAAATCCAGGACCTCCGGCAAGGCTGAGGACCACAGGAAGCAGTACCAGGCCATGCAACGCCCCGCTAATAATCAGAGTCAACCACATGCGGAAATAATAAATCTTGTGCAAGCAAATAAGTCAATTAAAGTTCTGATAACGGCGAAGTGTCAAGCTCCTACCTCCAAGAGCTTCGAGCGTGTAAGTGCAAGGACAGACATGCCGATTAGCTTGGTGAATGTAATACCAGACAGAACCTATTTTAAACGTCTTGCGATCAGCCTAAGCTACGAATTGTGAGGGAATAGCCTACCGAAGGGCCAACATCTGCAAGAGCCGTCCACACTCTCCCATTTCTTTCTTTTGGACTGTCGCCGTCATCGGCAGGTAGTCCGGGACCTGCGCTCATAAACGCTCGGGCAATGTGAGAGCAGAATTCCACCGCAATGCCCAGGGATATGACAAGGTTGACCAGACTGAGGGCATTGAGGCTAATTCCCCAAATACCCATCACGCCCATAACATTGACCACGGTCAACCCAACGACACCTGTCACAATCGTTCCTGTCCTCCATGATCCCAGTAGCACGGATGTAACCGTCAGCACTGCGGCGAGACCAAGACCTAATATTTCTTGTGTGATGTTGATGATATAGATGTATTGCTCGAAGAAGACGTAGAAGAGGGAATATGGGAAGACCTTGGTGCCGGTTCGTTCGGATATATCGCTCGCAATACGATTAGCCGAGGCGAAAGCGTTGATGAAGTCATCTTGACTCTTGAGTGGCGTGTGGAAAGTGCGGAAGTGAGATGCTTCCACTGCACTATCCGTTAATGCCAATGCCGAACCATACGCTGCCATTCCTCCCAAAGGACAGTCATCGTCGGTCGGACTGACCAGCCATTGCCGCAGGTACCGCATGAACTCATCTCCCTCTGGCATCCCGGATAGCGTGATGTTCCATTCAGGCCGGCGGCCCTCGAAGCAAGGCTTGCAGAGACGAGCGGGTGTCCTCGCAGAGCAGAATACGCTAGGGTCTGCCTTGCGCACCCTACAACACGACTCGATCTGTGGATCCAACCATCGGAAGAAGTCATCGAACCAGCCGGCCGGAGGTTCCGCGATGAACGACGATTCGGGACGGTTTCGTTCGCCTTCCAAGGTGTTGATTAAGGAGAAGTCGTCGCAGGTAGTGAAGCGACCGCATATATTTTGCTGCCCGACTCGCGCTGTAACATCGTTTTCGGTTGATACGAAGTACACCGGAGGTCCAATTTCAAGATACTTGTCGACCGCGTCAAAGTATGGAACCAGATACGAAGTTGACGGGAGGGCAAGGCGTTGATCTAGAAGGGATATTCAATAAGCAAACGGATGCATTGAAAACTGTGATGCGAACGAACTGACCGAGCCCCAGCTTGATGTGCTGGATAGAAATAACAGAGGCTGCAAACAGTCCAGCAAACGCAGCTACAACGACACTCTTGACGGAGTCCTTGAGCAAAAACGGTGCGTAGTACTTTTGCATAAACCGAGTCAGGACTCCAGGTCGGGGCGAGGCATGCGAGGTAGGCAGAACAATGCGCTGGGGAATCTTGATGCAAGGGAGGCAGTCAACACGGTTGTCCTATGAACAAGTTCAGTCAGCTAGGCGCCAACCAGTCGAAGTGGCGAAAAGCTCACCTCTTCGCGCCTTAGATCAATCGTCAAAGCTGCCACAAACGCAGTCACTTGGAGGATAGCACCCAAAAAGACACTCCCTGCGGCGTATAAGGCGAAGTTTCGGACAGCGGGCATGGGTACCAGGGCGCCGAGTGCGAATGCGATAGTCTCTGTCAGAGAGCTCAGCAATATCGAGGGACCCATTTTCGCTACGGCTCTTGCAACCCTCTCCTCAGCAGGTAAGGGATTCCGCGTCGTCGACTCGACATCCCCGGAATCCTGCGACTCGAACGGCGAGCGGTAGGATGCAGGCGATATAGGTGCTCCTCCTGCTTCGTTGATGTGTAGGGGCGCATTGGGGCCGTGAAGCGAGTTCTGCCTGTCGAGTTCGTGCACAAGGATGAAGACATTATCAACTCCAACGGCCAAAACGAGGAACGGGATGACTTCTGCAATGATGAGAGTCACTTTGACTCCCAAGAAGGAGAAGAGGCCGACGGAGGTGGAGACCGACACAATAACCAGGATGATTCCAAAGAGACCAAGCATGAACTTGGACTGGACGAGTGTTCTCCTGGACAAGGTGCGGAGGCTGAATGACGAGGATTGAGGTTCAGTTTCTTGATTGACCACCACGCCTGACAGTCTACCGACCCACTTTCGCAGCAGGATCGAGACGTTCTTCTCATCCGGGTCTGGTACGGAAGACCCACCACCCAATGTCAGGGAAATGTAGAGGAACATCACCAAGTACGACAGGACAACGATCCGCACGTCCGTGTTAGTGCTCTGGTTGATTTCTTCTTCCAGAGAAACACCCGTGGAGTATGCAAGCTGAACGTTCTCTTCGGCCTGTGCCGAGCTGGCTACCCGTTCCAAGTACGATTTCAGCTCCCGTTCCCATTCCTCCGCTTTGGCTCGCTCGGCAAGATCGTTGGAGTCGGAGACAACATATGTAACGACCATAGCCTTAGCGTCAAGCCAGCGCCTGGGTGATTGGGATTCGGGGGTACCACCCAAGACGTATTTTGGTCCAAGCGGCTGACCATAATCCGGTAAGCAAGCGCTGGGGTTCGACGCGCATGTTAAGACCTGGTCTTGCCACGTATCTGGGTCCCATCCTCCGAGGTCATTTCCAAACCAAGCTCCGATTGACTGGACGACGCATGCACCGCGAGGGCCAGCAGGTTTGAAGCAGACGTCGTTAAGGGTATAACCGTTTGGTGACCGCAGGTTCCGAATTTCCTCTTCGACATCCATCCACCATCTCAACACGTCCCAGGACAGCACCGGATCGTCTCCAGCTCCCTTGGCCACCAGTCCGTCCGATGGAGGTGCCCGACTTATGAATATTTGTTCCGTGCGATAGAATGGGCCAAAGTGTTCGTCGAAATACTCCTTCTGTAATTTCGTCTCTGAGGTGGGCGGCACCCAAAGTCGCACCGGGTCGACTTCTACGGCGAATCGCGTCCAGCCGAGGTTCAATACCGCGACAAAGACCGATGCCGCGGCCAATGTAAGCCATGGATAGGAAGCGCATAGACTTCCCAACCTGTAGAAGAACCGACGAATTCGGGTGTTGAGGCGGTCTGGGGGAGGGCTCGACTCGAATGGGTTGATCAAGTTTTGCAATCCACGACCCAATCCACGCGTGTCCGAAGGAGCTCCGGAAGACTGGTCGGCGTCTCGCCCAGCGAGTGACGATGCTCCAACGAGGCTGGTCCTGTTCGCCGGGTCGACAGCCGCGACTCCATTAATAGAGTTGGTATCCAACAAGGGGGCACGCTCGGATGTCTTTCGTTTCCTTCTCCAGGCCATGATCCCAAAGCCTGTCACGAAGGACGTCACGGCTAGCGCGTACGCGACGATGATGAAGAAAGAAAGGCAGGATATGGCTCCGATTTGACAATGCGGCCCGGTCGATGGTGCTTCGATGGGAGGAAGAACTGCACAGACGCTCGGACAGTCGATGCACGCGCAGCGACTTCCGAGGTCCGAGTCGGAGCAGTCTCTGGCCCGGTAGTCCAAGGCGGGTTTGTGCGACGGGGCTGGGAAGTTGATCTGGAACGGACTCCCAAGTCCGGGGCGTTCATCTCCCATGTACTGCAAGAACGCGGAATAATTCTTCGCTCCACCTCCAATAAAATCCATAGCGTATCCGTTCGTCGCGCTGAATTTGACGTTCTTGCAGCTGTCGAAGAATCCCTGGCCCATCTGTTCCGAGACCCTAAAGTCCAACGACTTGACAGCCGTTTGTCCGGTAGACGTCTTTTGAGTCGAGGTGACGCTGATGAATTCGCCTTGACTTGGTGAGCATGTAAATTTGCAGTAGAATTCGCGGAAGTTGTTGCGACATGCGGGGCAGGATGAAATTATGGTCTCCGCTTGTTGGAAATTGGACTGCAGCGTCTGGACTTGCTCTGCAGTGCAGCAAACGGGCGAATTTGCGAGTTCTGGACCACAGACCGACGTTAGAAGGCTTTTGAAGCTGTCGTCTTCCACCTGAAGGAAAATGTCAGGATGACGTCGTCCCACGTTTTGAGATGGGCGAACCACGGTACCTCTTGCGGTGGGCCATCATAGGGGCAAGGAAGTTGAGGACCAAAGCGGCCTTTGCTACCACAGCTGCCTCTAATGGCGCACTTGCCAGGGGTAGAGGCCATCGCTGGGGAGGAGTACTTGATGTTGACCGTGGTCGTTGCTTGGTTGAGGACAGAAGCTGATCAAATGGGCCAAAGTCCCACAGTTCGCCCCCTGAGATCCGGCGGCACTCCTGGCACCAAATTCTTTTCGCAGTACCAACTTTCACGTCGAGACATCGAAAGGGATATCAGCCGATGATTATAACTATTTATATGGATAGGAATACAGCTGGTCGAACAAAAACGATGTGCAGGTACGAAAAATTAGGAAGGGAAACTCGAAAACAACAAAGGTGGAGGAGCGTGGAGACAGCAAGAGACGAACGCGATAGTGGGTGATACTTCTGACTCGGAATGGGTCGAACGTACAGTGTACAGGCACAAAAAGGAGACACGATAACCAGAATTAAATAGGCCGTGGGCTGACTGCAACTCCTTGCCTCAGTCGAACCCACCTCCTTCGATCCGGTCCAAGGAGGTGTATGGCGAATTCGTCCAGGATCATATTAACAACGTTCCGAACGTGTTCATTCTCCCCAGTACGAAAGCGGAAGAACACGTCGCCCTCGTGGCACTGACCGCCCTTAGACTTGATAAAGTCCACGACGTCGATGGCAGTAGGCATAAGCGCTTCCAACGGAGGCCGACCGTTGTTCGGGTCAGGCGATTCGAACATGGGTACCAAAGCACCGTTGACAGCCTGCTTGCGCTTCTTTATGGGACGAGGAGCAAGGGCCTCATCGGAGGACCGGTATCGGGGCGCAGAAGAGACAGTCCGACGACGTTTATCACAAGTGGAAGGGACGATGAAATATGCTGGGTTGGATGGTGTCAAGTGTGGGATACCATTTGAAGGTTGGGTAGGAGGTTGCAAAATTCGGACTGTATCGTCCGGGAGTTCAGGCGAGAGCTGTTGTGGGGTGAACGGAGGAAATGACGGAATGGGGCTAGGAGGAAACATATAGTGTGCACGATCAGAAGAAAGAGCGGGGGATGAAAGTGCGGACGACGGAGGGGAAGGTGTGCTAGGCGTTGGTGACGTCCGGCTGCGGTACTGAAGTAGGTCGGGGATGTCCAAAGATAGCGAGCGGCCATGAGTCGGTCTTGCAGTCCCAGGTCCCACAGTCGATGATGGAGTAGAGCCGATGATAACAATTCTGGGATGCTCTGGTGTTTTCTTTCCGGCGGGAGAGGAACCCTCCGTAGGCGAACTCGGTTCGCGTCGTTTCCTGTGGCTCTGTGGGATTATTCAGCAAGAGCATCGTCAACAATCAAGGGGAAAACGCACTTTGCCGCTGCTTCCAGAGCTAGTCGTCGATGCGCCAGACACTGGACTTGGGTTTGGTTTAAGGGAACTTTGGCTTTCCGGCTCAAGGTTTCGCGGAGAACTTTCTGGCTGATCTTCTTCCCCACTTTCTTCCCCCGAACCCTCCTCCTCATCTCTCAACGAGAATTTTGACATAGCGATTGTCAAATTCGTCGTTCTGGGCGTCTCCAACTGCACCACTCCTCGTCCTGGTACGGTCAAGGTCCCATCGGCACCACCAGGCACCGCCTGTTCTGCGGTTCTTCGTTTCCGACTCCGAGTCGATCCCTGTCCATCTGAAGACGTACTGGATGGATTATTACTGAGATGCGAGCGCCTTTCGGATCGGAGTTGTGCAGTGGCGTTCGAGGCTGAGGCGTGCCGCTGAAATTGGGTCCTGAGCAACACGTGTTGTTGGGAGGTGGTATTACTACTGGAGGTGAGGTGAAAGTTTCCCTCGGGCCATGATTTTGTTGATGAGGACGACGACGCGGATGAAGTGGATGAGGATGCTGATAGTGTTCGAGGTCGAGTGAAACTGCTGGGCAAGGTGGCCATGCTCCTTCAAGTTGTTTGCCGTGCTGCTTGCAGAGAATGGGAAAATCCGAGAGTCAAGTAGAAGGTTGAATGAATCAGAGTAAAGGAGTAAAACGGAGTAAAAGGGTTTCTGTACGAAGGGGGGTATTTGGCAGAGCGCTGGAGGGTGGTTGTAGAGACGGTGGTGCGGTTGTGTTCGGGGAGCGTGACGGACGGATGGAAGGACACAGAGCTCGAGGGAGTTTTCTGGGACGATGGTGTGAGTGACGCACACACTAACGGCTTCTCACGGGGCGGCGCTAACGCCCGAACACCTCCGACACGCCGACGATCACCCACTGGACACAACAAAGGCTAATCCTCCCCAAGTCATGGCATCTGAGGCACCTCGTCGAAGGCACTCTCTTTTCAAACCTTGCATCGACTTGCACGACGGAGTGGTAAAGCAAATCGTTGGCGGCACTTTATCTGAACAGACACCAAGCGAGCTCAAGACTAATTTCGTCGCGAGGTTAGCGCGTTGCTTTCGTGCGTTTAGGCACAGGGTTATTGACCGTGCACCACATGGGCAGATAGTCAGTCATCTAAAGAATTTGCCTTGCTGTACAAGGACAATAGCCTCGAGGGAGGGCATGTAATTAAACTCGGGCCGGGTAACGATGTGGCGGCAAAGGAAGCACTGCGCGCTTGGTCAGGTATGTCACATTGCATGACCCCCTACTGGGATTTAAAACGTACTGGACTACAGGAGGACTACAAGTGGGCGGAGGGATAACAGAAGATAACGCTCTGGAGTGGATCGAGGCTGGCGCATCGAAAGTGAGCACCGAGATCCCCCACCCGAAACGCCCGGCCCACTAATCGCGCCCACTCCAAGGTCATCGTTACATCGTACCTCTTTCCTGGAGCCAAGTTCTCATTGGAAAGACTCGAGAAGCTCGCTGCAAAGGTTGGGCCCGAGCGACTCGTTGTGGATGTCAGGTGAGGACGCTCCAAAGGCATGCTAGCAGAGCATCATCACGGAACGAGCGTTCTTCCTAATCTGCGCAGCTGCCGCCGAGTAAATGAAAAATGGGTTGTAGCCATGAACAAGTGGCAGACTCTTACAGATATGGAGGTCAATGAAGGTACGCTGATTCGAAGGATGTTCGTTACCACTTGATGTGTTGACTAGGGACGTGCCGATAACCAGAATCCCTTGACCTCTTATCAAAGTATTGCAGGTGACGCATTTTATAGCTGTCTGGTGGCTAACGTGAAGCTTATGCAACTAATCCTTTGATTTAGTGAGTTCTTAATTCACGCTGCCGACGTTGAAGGACTATGCAAGGGCATCGACGAGGAGTTGGTTCGCCGTAGGTTTCCTCTGTTACCCGGGGGTTTTCCTCTAATCTCTCATAGCTGACCGCTATCACCAGGGTTGGGTGAATGGGTCAAAATCCCAACAACGTATGCAGGAGGGGCCAAAGGTACGAGATAATCGGTTGGAACAGCTTTATCCTAGTGACTAGAGGACGACCACCCGTAGATATTTCTGACCTCGATCTAGTGGATCGACTCAGTGGCGGCAAAGTTGACTTGACATATGGAAGGTTCGGCGGACGGCGTAGAATTGGCCAGCCGAGGTACTCACAGTGGTTTGATTTCAGCGCTTTGGACATCTTTGGTGGCAGCCTCGTCAAGTTCGAAGAATTGGTCGAGTGCAACAACGAGGCGAAAGCCAAGGCAGGGATGGTCTAGTCATTAGGAGTGATGTTCATAAAGAATGTAACACGAGGATATCTAAATGTCAAAGGTATCAATCGCTACCTCCGAGAGAAAGAGCTCTCCCACCATTGGCGCGCTTCTGGGTCCGATTCTGGAGGCTCGAAGAACTTGCATCGTGACTTGAAGGCTGCACCGCCAGGAGGGGTAAACGGACCACACGTCAGCCATTTGCCGGACTCGATCCTAACAGTTTTGAGTTGCGACGTACCGTCTATTGACCTTTGTCGGATGATTTTCTCAACAGTGATTTCATTGTGGATCTGATTCCGCTGTTGGCGCAGTAAACAAGGAACCATTAGCGTTAGCCCCCGGCGAAAGCTCAACGCCGAACTCACCAAAACTTCCTCTGTATACAGCTTTGCCCTTACATTGGGCTGAGCGTCCAGCCCTGCTTCTGTGCCCTCGACTCCTTTCAAACGCTCCTGCATGACGTTGTCCACAACGTCAACGCAATAGTTGATTATTCGCATCCTGCCCTTCCAGTTTTCTGCAACAGGTGATCAGTTATTCGTAACAAACTAAGGCCAATGCGTACTCAAGTCCTCACCAACCTACGATTTCTCTCCAGAGGTACAAGCAGGCTTCGTCTTGCGGGCTCGAATCCTTAGGGCCGAGTCCCAGACGGTCCCGATCCCGAAATTGTGCAGTGCTCCTATTTAACCTCATGGTAATAGCGTCGTCCGCCTTTCTATACTCCTTCAGGAGATCTGGAGTGAATGCGAGGTTGAGATGAGCGATGCCGAGTCGAGCGGAGGGAACACGCCATCCGTTCGGCATACATACCTTTGAATAGGGACATGTTCATACACGTCTGGGCATTTACATTGACAATCTTTGGAGCCGTTGACGGTGAATGGATTGCCTGCGATCCGAGCACAGGAGGTCCCATTGCTCTTCAATTGATATGCGGGATGAAAAGTAAACGGCAAAGGCGGCGCGTGACCCGTAGTAGAAAAACAAGCCGTGTGAACTCAGACCAAGGGGCCAACTACTTGACCAGGCCTCTACACGGTCCTTCAGTCTTCCACCACCCGACGACTCCTCGAGCTCCCCTCAAACAGCTCGAGCCCACCCATCATCTCTTATAACGACATCTTCCAACCTCATCTATCTCGTATCTCTACTTTGCAATCATGGCCGTCCTTAGCGCAGGTGCTATCGCCGCTATGGCCAGTGCAAACAAGAAGGGCAAGGCAGTCAAGTTCCAAAAGGTCCAGAACGGCCAGGTCTACGCCCTCAAGGAAGATGGAACTGCTAAACCTCGTCCTCCTCCACCTGCCAAGAAGCCCAAGCCCAAGGCACCCTCCGTACCAGCCAACCAACAACCAGACTCTTCCGCCGACCCCAGCGATCCCGACAATAAACCTCCTCCAACATTCGCTATCGTCTCCTCAGACCCCGCCAACTGGAGATTCAACGTCGGAGCGTTCCACCCCCAGCAGAGAATTCCGAACCCGGAAAACCCAGACGAAGTGGTGGTCCCTTCCATCCAGATCCAGGATTTCCACCAGCCCATCAAGATGAACCGCAAGCAGCCCAAGAGCATGCTTTACGCCGAGCCCGAACCGACCGAAATCAAGGACCAGCAATTCAAGCCCATGCTCGGTCCCGACGGCAAGCCTGTCTATCATAACGGCCAGGTCGTCATGGTCAACGCTGAGGGCCAAACCCTTGCCAGTCTCGCGAAAGCCAAGGAGAAAGCCGCTGCTGCCGCCGCAAATGCGAAAGGCAAAGGAAAGGCGACCGACGCTCCCGGCAAAGGCAAGAAGTCTCAGCCCAAAACTCGCCAGGTCTTCATCCAGAGCGACCATGTCCGTGCTCGGCGGAAGGAGGAGTACCATCCGTGGGTCATGGAGGACACTTCCGGAGACCAAAAGTGGATTGGGACCATGGACGATAAGAACGACGGCAACCTTTGGGGCTTGCTCAAGGTTTCCGGCGGCTGTTTCGAGTTCATTCCGATCCATCGTTTCTATACGTTCAAGCCGCAGGCGCAGATCGTTGCGAATGTAAGGGCAGACGATATAGAGAAGCAGGTGAAACAGTAGCGCCGTCCATTCAGCGACGTTTTCATCGCTCACCAATGCTACTCGATTGATTATTAGGCAACTTCCAAGAAGCCCGACTTCTCTCAGGTCTACAGGGCTCGCATGGGAAATTCCTCCAGCTCTGACGTCGTCGCTCGGCTTGAGAAGCAGGAGAAGAAGGAGCAGAAACAGGCGACGAGGCGTCCTCCTAAGGAAGAGGACGACTTGTTCATGGACGGCGGGGTAAGCGAGCTTTTACCTGCACTCGACGTTTCGCTCAACGTTAGGGATGCTCCTTCATCCAGGAGGGTGATATCGACGAATTCGAGTATGAAAAGGAGGCTTCGGACGATGAAGAGGCCAATCGTCCTGAGGAAATTGCAGAGGATGAGGATGAGAAAGATTCTAAGGCGAGTCGATTTACATGAGTGGGTGAGCTCGCATGCTTATTGCTCAGCGAACAGGAACGTCTTAAACGGGAATACCTTGGCGACACCAATGTCGGCCGTGCCACGGAATCTGACGATGAAGCCGAAGAGCTTGATCAGATGCTTATGAAGGCGTTGAAGAAGAGTGGCGACATGGACGAAGATGACGAAGAAGACGACGTTTACGGATCCAGAGTAAGTTGACCTTTGTTGAAAGTCTCGCTCGACAGCGCTAACGTGGTTTCGCGGTCTGAAGTACGGCGTCAAGAAGGAAGAAGATGAAGATACGCCAATGGTCATTGCCACTGGGGTCCAACAACAGACGCCTAAACCCAAGGCTCCTACCCCTACCCCTGCAGCCAAACCTCTCGTTGCCTCGGGTAGCTCCATGGATCTCGACGCGCCTGCGACAGCGTCGCCTGTCAAGGCTTCTGGCTCTCTGATGGACTTTACTCCCGCCGCTCCCCGCGTCATCTCCCGTGGCGGCTCCCCTGCTGCTTCCACCGGCGTCGGCGCTGCTCTGCTCGCCAAACGTGCCACTTCCCCCAAACCAACTGGCCCTGGTCGTGGAGGTTCTCCTCAGGCTGGTCGCGCCGGCAGTCCCCTCGCTGCAAGTGCTGCTCGTGCCGCTAGCCCTGCAACTGCCGCCGCCGCCACCGCCCCGGTCGCTCCTGCCAACGCGGCTACTGCCGATGCTAAGAAGAACAAGAAGCGGAAGGAGGTTCCTGGAGCTAGCGATGCAACCAAGTCGCCGACTGCCGCTGCTCCCGGCGGTGGTGTCGCGAAGAAGAAGAAGCTGGATGAAGGAGCTCGTCCTGAACCTCCAAGCATGAAGAACGTCGTCGAGGTTCTGAAGGCAAATGGAGGGGTCACCGGCTACGTCTCGGCGAAGACGCTCGCGTCGCACTATCAGACCAAGCATAACCCCGAGTACAAGAAGAACTTGATTCAACTGCTCAAGCAGGTTGCCAACATTACTCAGGACGCGGATGGTGTTCAGAGGATTCAATTGAAAGCGGAGTATGTCTAAACCGCAATGCGGTCTGTCGGCTCTTCCTCCCGCATCGCGGCTCAGGTTGCACGTTTTCTGTCTTTTACTGTATTTTGTCTATTTCGTTGTCTATCTATCACCCATCCTATCGTATACAACATCTGGAACTGGTCTGTATAGCCGTCTTAGATATATAACGCACTTGATTGTAGCCCTGTGGTTCAATGACTCAAATAAGGACATTTGTCTGCCTGACAAACACGGTTCGTGTGGAGAGGTTTGCTTCTACAGTTCTGACCTAAGACGCTCCTCCACCTCCGCTTACCTTGTACAAGTTGGATATGGTAACCCGTCGACCGCACGCTCGACGTTGAGCCCGACTAACTGGGCCTGTCCTACCAGGTGTTGTCAGAGAAAGACCCGACGTACCAGCTCTTGGTGAAGACCCACCGTTTAACGGTAGTCGTTGGAGTTCCAGTGTCCACGGAACTTGGTAAAGTCAAAGAGGAAATCCTCTCTGCCCTCAATCAATTCGAGGACGATGAACCGGATGTTCCCAAGGTGGGTCGGTCTTCGGTCGCGTCCGAGGCACGACGTTGATGACTTCCGCCCGCCACGGGCAATATTACGTCTTTCTACTCAAGGTATCAGACATCGGTGATTTTGAAATCTGTCGTCGAAATAATACAACGCAGAAGTATGAAGTAGTTCCAACGACGGGAGACGCGGCCAAGAAGACTGTCAAAGAGGCGGGTCTCAAGGCATGGGAGCGACTGTTTTTGCGGTTCCGGGATGGAGAAGGTCTGTCTACAACTTAAGCGGATTCTCTCGCATATCGCACGGTAGCTGATATAGTCTTCTTTCGTCTATTGTAGGGGGACTTTCAGATGTGCAGGTAGAATTGCCGCCATTGGTAGAAGACGAATAAATTTCCAAGGCCCCGGGGTCTAATTGCAATCGTCTTGCCCCTGAACACACTGAAGAGAGGCAAAAATAGTTCGATACTCCATTATAGCTCGTCGGAGAAGAACAGAGTGTGAGGCCAGAGGTCAAGGAAGAAATTGGTGCCCGTCCATCTATATCGAACGTTTTGTATACCAACTGCAAGACATAAATGGTCAGTTAGCATACTCATTAAGGAACAGGTTGCAGTGAGGTTGAAAACGTACGTGCTGTTTGTTGCAAAGTTCTCTGGCGGGGTCGGGTCGGACTTGCAGGACCAGAAGGCATGTTATTATTATGTTTCTCCCGAGATCACCACAGCAGAAGCATACCTTCTGGCCTCTCAGACTACCAGTTATCCGCTGATCACGTTCCATCATCATCTCATCCCACTCATCCAAACCGTAACGCGGCGGCTGTAGGTGCACGGAACATGTCGGGAATGAAGGTTGCGGTAATGACCAAGTAGAGAGGCAGGTTGAGGAAATGTCAGCGTCCTTTGCTCGATGAATGAATTCGTGGGCTGATTCAGACCTTGCCGTCATTTGATACTCTCCGAGCGATGTTGAATGCAGTTCCAGTGACGCCAAACATGGCGGTGACCAGGCCTAGACGGGAAAACGAAAAGAGTTAACAAATCATTCTCTTCCTCAAGACACATCCAACCTACCAAACGGAATGAGAGCTTCCCAGGGAACTGGCATTTGTAGTGTCTAGTAGTCTACGAGGAAATGGGAGAGTGTGAAGGGATGGGAGAGCAGTCGCAGAAGATTGTGAGAATCGTCGAGTTGTCGGTTTGGAACTGAATCTTTTCGACGTCCACCTACCCAAAACACTCAACAACCGCAATTATGAGTGTCCGTGGACGATCCCCCTCTCCTAGGCCCATCAATGGCTCTGACACCGAGATGGCTGTCGACCAACCAATGAAGAATGGGCGGCATGGGTCCAGAAGTCAGTCCAGAGAAAAGTCACCCGGTGGTGAAGACACCGGCCCAAGAGTCGTCGTTGTGCACAACCTGACGCGCAACGTTCTTGAATCTCATGTCCGTGCCATCTTTGGGCACTATGGAAAGATCAAGAAAGTCGATTTCCCCACCTACAAGAAAAGTAAGCACGTCTAGCTTACGCTTCTCGTTCGCGGAGGCCTCGTTAGGATATTACATTTACTGATGGCTTGCCAACTCCTCTATAGCCGGTCAAACTCGTGGAAAGGCGGCTATGGAGTATTTCGAAACGAATGACGCTGCAAAAGCCGTGAAGCACATGAATGGAGGCCAACTCGATGGAGCGGTTTTGCAAGTCGAACTATCTCGCCTCCCTCTGCCAAAATCTCGCTCTCCCTCTCGTTCTCGCTCAGCTGGACAACCCCGCCGCCGACTCTCTCCAGTTGGACCTATTCGAAGCATGGGCAGGAAGCGCCCTTACTCTCGTTCTCGTTCTCGATCCCGCTCTCGAAGCCGTTCAGCCATCAGGAGACGCCGATCGAGGTCAAGGTCCATGGCGTCCAGCCGTTCTCGAAGTCGCAGCCCTCCTAGACGTGGAGCTTACGGACCTGGCTACCGAGGTGGACGTGGTGGATTCAACCGTGGCTATGACCGCGGCGGATACCGAGGTGGTAGGGGTGGGTTTAGCAATGGATACGGTCCGCCCCGACGCGGCGGTGGAAGAAGCTACCCGAAATCTCGCTCGCCTTCCCCTCCTCGACACCCTCGCCGCAGATCCCCTAGCTATGAACGTGGTGGAAGGAGGTCGCGGAGTCGAGCCTATAGCAGTCGCTCTCGCAGTCGTTCACCAAGTCGTAGCCGCAGTCGCTCTCGTCGTCGATCCTACTCGCGCTCGCGATCTCGTTCGTACTCTCGGCGATCATATTCTTCCGATTCTAGAAGGCGTTCTTCTAAGAGCAGGAGTCGCACAAGGAGCAAGAGCCCACCTCGCAAGAGCCCACCTCGCAAGAGCCCACCTCGCAAGAGGCTTCGCAGTCGCAGCCGAAGTGCTGGCGGCTCAAGAGACGCTTCGATGTCGCCTCGCTCCCGCTCTCGCAGTCGCGATAGACGTCGTAGTCGCAGCCCTTGATTATTGCCTCGATGAAGACACACGCGACGACCCTTTTCTTGACTCGGTCTACAGCATACAAAATGTAAAACCATTGTACGACTGACGATGGTCTGCAGAAGCCCTCGATTGTACAGTCACTACATTTCCTCCTTTAGCCATGCTAGTATCTGATTCCGTATTCGCTCGTCTCGTTCTTGCATGTTTGTTGGAGGTGCTGCGCTGTCGGCGAGTGTAGCGTATTTCGATCCTACCAAGTCTGTTGATAGTTTCAAACAGATATCTTCGACGTCGTCGTATGGATCGTCTGAGACGAGTGGTGGGATATGTGAAAGCGAGATGGCAGTGATGCGTCCATGCTTTGAGGATACGTCTGCAGACTGCATAAGAGAATAAAAATGTCAGGCCTGCACCTCGATACTGCCCAGGATGGAGCGTACGATATCACCCCAGTCGAAGGTACCCGATAAGCGATGCGTAAACTCTGGCGTCTGGCCATACTGCCAGTTCCAGGTCTAGAACGAGCTTCAATCAGTGGCCTTTGAAGGGAATCGGCTAGCGGATGATTACCTGGAGTTCTTCGTAGACACTGCGGATTCCAGGAATATCATCTACTAGGTCCTTGTCAATTTCATGAATCTAAGGGTTGCCAACAATCTCAGTACTTCTTTCGCAGGATGCAATTCTATTAAGGACGTACGTCCTGCGACCCGTTGTAAGTTTTCTGGAATTCTTGGGCCACCGCATCCACAAAGGCTTCGTGCGTCAGATTTGGAGCCCATCTTCGAAGGTTCTGCACTGGCGAGCGGACCGATTCGACACCTTTGGTGATTAAGTTTTCCTGAAAACACAAATTGATGAGGGTTGATGAGGGTTGATGAGGGAGCAACAGCTCGCCACCTTGGTGTTGTGCAGCAGGTCACCAAGTTGGTTCAATCTCGCGTCAATGAGCATCGTTCCGTGGTGATAAGCCCGTTTGTTCACAATCTTATATGCTGAACCGGAGACGTAATCACCGGGACTCGCCTGTCAGGACGGACGGACAGGTAAAGAGATGCCAAAAACTCATCTTGAACCCCTCGACTACGATATCGTTGCGTTCATTCACCCAAGCCGGAGGACCAAGCGAAGCCACAGCACGAGCAACTAGTTCAGCGTTAGGTCTTCGTTCGAATGAAGCTCGCGGAACCATGATGGAATAGTTGGTGTTTCCCAAATCCTTTGGAGTTCAAATGGGTAAGCTATCCCCCCATTACCAAGCTGCGGACGACTGACATGATAGACCGTACCTCCTCCACTCCTTCGTCTCACAAATGCTATTCCGAGCCTGCTGAGCGCAGCTTGATTGATTTCCTTCCATGGGTTCTGGATTTGTTGTAGCATCCTTCTTCAGCTATCACAACGAAAGGCGGAAGGTCCTTTGACCTACCTGGTTCCTGCCTATGATAACGCTGGGACTATTCCGGTAGAGTAAAAGAAGTGGTATATCTGCAGGTGTATTCCGGAATATCCTACTCCAAAATGAGCCGCCATTCCGTCTGAAACGCGTTCGATCCAACTGACCAATCCTCGAGCGCCAAATTGAAATACGGGCATGTCGACCGAGACACATAAGTCGTAGGTCGAGTAATTTTGGTGGCAATTGAAAAGTGCCGTGGCAAGATCATGCTTGCCAGAGAGTAGCGGGACGGTGATGAAGAGGGGTGACAAGTGGCCAGAAATTGGGTCCAGCTTGTTTACAGTCGTTTGGCAGTGGTCCCGGTGGCCAGACTCTGCAGGCAACTATCGACCTTTTGCTCTTTATGAGGATTTATTATATGGTACATCGTCGTCGATACCTTTTCCCCTTGTAATTAAGTATAAGCTGCACTGATACTTTAAAGCCAGAGCCCTTCCCTGTCGGGGAAGAGCGTCGCTGTTTGTTGCGGCTACCCTGACGCTTCCAACGAGGTCACGAGTCCCGGCTCATCTCACGCGCACACCGTCCTTCACAGGAAACCAGCGACAATAAAAAGCCCCGTTGGCCATCTTTCCAGCACATCCATCTCCTTCCTCCCCCTTCATCCCCATCATGGCGTCCCGCAGCTCCATTCACCGTCTCATGAACGCAGCCAGGCATGTTGCCTGCCCCTGCCATGCCTGCAACTCTTCCACGACAGCAGCTGCTGGTTCCGCTATTGGAACCATGATGTCCAACGCTCGACACATGGCCGCCCAGCCCAAAAATCAAGACAAAGAATACGCCTTTGAGATTGCCGCAGCCAACTTGAGATTCGGCGAGGGTGTCACCCGGGAAGTCGGAATGGACTTTGCCAACATGAAGGCCCGTAAAGTTGGCGTATTCACGGATCCTACCGTAGAAAAGCTATTGCCAATGAAGATGGTATGTACAGATGCCATGGTAGATCTGAAGGTCGTTTCAACTGACGTCATGTTTACCCCAGGCTAGGGAGTCCCTCGACGCCAACGGCATTTCCTACGAGGTGTTCAACAAGGTTTCTGTCGAGCCCACGGATGCTAGCTGGAAAGAGGCCATCGATTGGTCCCGAAAGCACGACTTCAGTCATTTCTTGGCGTCAGTAGTGGCCTTCTATCTACAGACGTCGGTAATTCGCTGACCCGAACCGGACCACATCTAGTGTTGGCGGTGGAAGTGTCATGGACACTGCTAAGGCAGCGAACCTGTGTGTAACTCTGGGGTTCCTGTATTCGGCAAGATTTCCGGCTAACAAAATTCACGCCCTAGCTTTACTGTATATAAAGATTCGGATCTTTTTGATTTCATCAATGCCCCAGTGGGAAAAGGCCTCCCCATCACGGAGAAGCTCCGTCCTCTCATCGCAGGTGAATATGCTTTGGAATGATCTAATCATGTGAAGCCACTCACTCGGTATGGTTCTGTAGTGCCGACGACGGCTGGGACTGGTTCCGAAACCACGGGAACAGCGATTCTCGACATTCCCTCGAGGAACTTCAAGACAGGGATCGCAAATCGTGCTCTCAAACCAATGCTGGTCCGTCTTGAAGCTTTCTTCGCCGGTGATGCCTCGGCTAACGAGAGTTCCCTTGACACTTAGGGCATTGTCGACACTCTTAACACTGACTCCTGCCCGACCGCCGTTCACATCTCAGCGGGTCTGGACGTGGTATGTTCAACGACCATGGTAACGCGTGTAAGGCTTTCTAATCATCCTTTGAATTGCTAGCTGTTCCACTCCATGGAAAGTTACACCGCTATTCCGTGAGTAGAAGCGAGAGTTCGGGTACGCTGCATAACGCCGTCGACTAACAGTCAGGACGTGGTTCACAGATACTATGAACGCACCCCAAGACCTTCCAATCCTAATTTGCGACCAGCTTACCAAGGCTCTAACCCAATTTCCGATGTTTTCTCGCTGTGGGCACTTCGTGAAACCGTCAAGTACCTTCCCCGCATCGCGAAGGACAAGCATGACAAAGAGGCTCAGCAACAAATGCTGTAAGCTCACTTTCTGAGATGACTACTTTCCTGCCGAATCTCACGACGACTTGGAATGATAGCTTGGCCGCATCTTTTGCCGGTATCGGGTTCGGAAATGGCGGTGTTCACTTGTGCCATGCTGCGAGGTGAGAGAAGAGACCTTAATTGCAAGCGTTCCAGCAATCTGATACTGTTACTCTCGATTTAGCTATCCTATATCCGGGTTAAACAAGACCGGACCAAAGTACAAGCACCCAGGTTATGAGGTCGACAAGCCCATCATCCCTCACGGAATCAGGTTAGTTTTTATTTTTCATGTTTTGAAGTCGACTCGGTTCGGAAGGTAGTTGACTGAGCGTTATCTCGTTACAGCGTTGCTTTGACCGGGCCAGCCGTCTTCAAGTTCACTGCACCTTCCGCGCCAGACCGACATCGTCTTGCACTATCAATCTTCTCAGGTCTTTCCGAATCCGATCCCTCCATCTCTCGTCTTCCGAATCAAGAAGTGGGGAAACGCCTCTACGACGAAATTGCTCGCTTCCTCGATGGGTTAGGTGTTCCAAGAGGGTTGAAAGCCGTAGGATACAACCAGGGCGATGTCCAGAGGCTGGTTGAAGGCACATTGCCTCAAAGGCGTGTCCTCGACTTGGCACCTGGTATTGGAGATGTTGCAGGGGAAGACGGAGCCGAGCATTTAACGACCATTATGGAGGATTCTTTGCAGTATTAAATGGGGCGCTATTTTATTGCTTGCTGTACATTACCCTCCGACCACCGCCAATTCAGAACAACTCGTATCAATCATGTTATTTGTGTGTTCGTAACGTATAAGTACAGCCAGAATGGGAAGGTGCAGATTCGTTTAGGGAGAGACACGGGCGGGGGCAAAGACGGCCTGAATCCGCCTAGGCAGAACTAGTGGAAGGAATGAACAATAGGCAAGAAACAGTAGAGGATGCAGAACACTGGAACGAAGGAACGTCCAAGAAGAGCAGAATAACAGGCGCGGGAATAGGGGAATACAGAAGAAAGGACCGCAGGAAATACATACGAGCCCGGAAAAAGCCAGGAGTGTACGACAAGCGAAAGGACGATGAACAGATATTGTCTCATTTTGAAGTTTTAGTGCAATGATTACAGTATACTTGGCCATTTGATTCGGAGTCCCTCGAGCCAGCGCATGTAGAGAAGGTCTGATATTGGGCTCTTGCGTGCAGCTTCTTCCACTACGGGAGGTGGTGGGACGAGAGTCGTTTGCGACTCGGCTGGGCCGACTGCCTCTTCATGTTCAATAACAACAAGGCCGTTTGAAGTCATGGTTGGCTGTCGAGTAATCTTCCGATGAGGGAATAAACCTCGTTGGGTCGCTATGTGTTGTCGGATGCCTTGGTTGCTGTGATTCCATGACCCCTCATAAGCGAATCTCGTCGATCAGAGACGGATGGAAAGTGACCCACTCATTCATGCCGGCCAAGATGTCCAACACCACATTATAAAGCAGTTCCGGGTTGACCTCCTTCAAATCTGCGAATCCCCGACCTAGCATGCTTAGCGACTCGATCTCTCGAGCGTCCATATCATCTCGGATGGCCTAGAGAAACGTAGGAAGATTTGCCGTCAGAACAAACACCCCCAGGGTACGAAGGGTTTACACACTACCTTCTGCAGAGTCGGTAAGACAACCTGGTCAACAAGCAATCTCCCAGCATTGGCGATTTCTTCCTTCTTTCGTTTTTGCAGCTTGCCGTTGCTTCCTCTACCGCTGCCACTACTGCCACTGGCTCCGTTCTCGTCCGCAGAGGGCAACCCATTTGGTGATTGCGGAGGTGAGCGCAGGCTGCCGACGTACTCTTCTGACCGCCGAAGTGAGCCGATGGTATCCACACGCTTGACTGGCCGTACGGTGTGCATACTAAAGGAACGCTCTATTAGACTCGAGGTTCCCCAGACAGAGCGGTCCCCGGAGCTTACCCTGATCCGAGATCAGCCTCACGCAAGACGGTTCCATTAGGGTCGCGTCGTGCAGCATAGCTTGATCTTCGTGAGGCCTTGGATGATGTCGGTGAAGGGGGTGTCTTTGGTTCACTTGGGCCATCTTCGGCTGAGGACGAGCCAGGCGCCGAACTCGTCAGTTCGGGAGCCTCTTTTGGGGGTTTCGCCTATCCGATCGCCCTAGTTAGTCGACGAGCTTCTCTCATAACAACGGGAGTCTGACCTTGATCAAAACCGTCGAATGGGCCGCCTCCTGTAGATTACCCAATCCATTCGGTTTTCCATCTCTTCCAGTTATAGCGTCGCTACCCTTCACGCTCGCCGTCGTATCATCCAAATCTCCCTCCTCGCCACTATCTCCCCGTTCACCATCATGCCCGTGCCCGTCCTCCTCATCCTCATAGTAAACTTCGTCCGCATCGAAGACGAACCTCGAGTCTCTCGCTGAACTTTTGATGGTCGCGAAATCCCACTCGCTGCCGATGGTTCCACTGACGTTGCCCAGGTTATTGAATCCTTCCATGGTGGCTAAGCCGGGTTGTCCATGAGGAGCGGCCGCAAAACCTTGTGACTGCCGAACTGTGGCTACGCCCGGAGCCGGTTTAGGCTTTTCTTCCTTCTCCTTGTTCCGGGGTGAGCGGGCTCGGTAGTCCTGATACTTCTCGATGAGCTCAGTGAGGAGATTCGTCCGTCCAGCAGAACGGATGAAGCGGTGCTTAAGTAGCTCCTTTGCTGATGGGCGCTAAGGAGATAAAAAGCAAAGGAGATGATTGGTATCGAGTGGCTTAGGAGCTAGACGTCAAGAGCCCGAAGAGCGGTGAAAACTCACGTTGGCAGGATCTTTAGTCAAACAGCAAGCAACAAAGTCCTTGAATGCGACGCTGAATTGTCCTTCGAGTACTGGAGGTTTTGCCTTAGGGATCAAGAACAACACCCGCATAGGATGATATTCGGCCAGGGGAGGTTCACCCTTGGCCATTTCAATGGCGGTAATGCCCAAACTCCAAATGTCGGCCTTGAAGTCGTATCCAGCCTGTCTAATCACTTCTGGTGCCATCCAAAACGGTGTGCCGACGAACGTATGTCTAAGCGTATGAGACAGTTGGGCAGCAACACCGAAGTCCGCTGGAAAGAAACGTCGATTGACATTCAGTTGTGGTTCTCGAAAGGGATACCATAGGAGGGATGAGGTGACACCGCCTTACTCACCCAGCTTGACCTTTCCAGAAGCGGACAACAGGACGTTCGCGGCCTTGATGTCCCTATGAATCTTGCATTCGGTGTGCAGATAGTCAATACCCTGCAGCAATTCTCGCAGCACAATCGCGATATGAGCTTCACTGAATGGACCTGGTTTCAACAAGTCCAAACACGAGCCTCCTGCGAGGTACTCCATGACTACATACCGCGCAAGGCCGGTGGAGCGTTAGGAACTTGTGACAGGAGGCGACCGAGCGGCGTGACGTACTAATCCAAAGCTTGTAGCCTTTCACGAAGCTGCCATAGTAGCGAGTAACAAAGTCGGAGTCGCATTGAGCGAGGTGAGCAATTTCCATTTGGATTTCGGAGATGTCATCATCGGAGTCTTCAAGGTCTGGGGTGGAAGTGTACAGGCAGTTAGCGCTACATTCTTTGCTTAATCCGTGTTGGTTTCCGCGTCATACCAATTTGTTTGATAGCTACGACCTGCTTGGTTTCAATGTGCATTCTACATTATATGGCGTAATGAGAAGCGCGCATAGTCAGCACACCCGGCGGCTAACTCGTATGCCGGACGAGAAGACCATGGCGGACCACTCACGCCTTGTACACCGTCCCAAAGCTACCCGTGCCCAACTTCTCCAGAAGTGTATACTGACTAGCTGGATCATTTGACGGCGGTGACTGGGATTCATAGAGACTCATATTGGCGTTGTTGTAGTTGTTCCGGACGCGTGGTGAAGGTGGAACGGCTGGGCTTCGAACACGAGGCGAGACGGCGGGTGATGGGGGTTGAGAAGAGGAGGTACCAGACACCGCTGCTCCCTGCGTTGTGGTCGTTGTTGAAGATGAGTTACGGCGTGGCTGTGGTGAAAGGGATATCCCAGTCGTTGGGTCAGTCCAAGTTGGAATCTGATACACGAGGACGAGAGTCTCTTGCGCGCACCATTCCAATGGGTTAGAGGGGGCGTTAACAGAAATGAGATACCAGAGAACTCGGCGAGGGTGTTGATTCGTTGACGGTCGTGCAAGTGCGGACTTTTGAAGAGTCGAAAGGGGTCGTGAAAAAAGGCGTTAAAAGGTCGTAATGAGGAATTTGGAAATAATTGGTGCGGGGGGTAGTGTGGGTATCTCGTGCAGGGCAGGAAGGGCGAAGAGTGGCTTTCGAGTCGGACTCTCTTCGCTCTCACCGTCGACTGCCGTTAAAGGAGGAGGTGGCGGGAGGAAGCAAGGGCGGTGGTGAGAGTACGGTGACCAGATCTGGCGCGACTTGGCCAAGGGAAGGAGAGAAAAAGGTGCGATCAAAGACAGGAGGCCGAAGTCCACGGAGGTGCCTAAGTTATTTTCCTTGACGCCCTCAGCTTTCTCGACGAAGCGCTTGGTGGTGTCGAGAGGGCTTCGTCGGGGAGTGGCTGGTGGTGGTGGAGGGGTAAGTAGTAGGGTCGTCGGTCCACTCTTGAAGAGGAAAGGAGCAAGAGACCGACGTCAAAAATCCTGAAGGACGTCATTCGCTTCCCATGGTCAAAACTCGGCGCTAATAACGTTTTGACCCTCTGGTATCCACTCGCTCATCACCAGACTCGCACTGCATCGTTAGCAGCGATCTGACTTTCGTTCTGCTCTCAACATGGTCAGGCCGACGTCGGCCATGAGTGGCGTGATCTTAGGTGGAAAAGGAGGAGGCTGTCACCGACGACAGGTACGCCCGACCCCAGTCAGAGAGAACGACAACTTCGAGACAGCCCTCCGAGCGACCCATTTTCTCCTGTGAAATTTTTGCGAGTGATCTCACTGGCCCGGATAGCAAGGTCTGCCGTCTGAACCTCGGCGGGTGGACGCTCCCGCCGCTTGTCGGGGTCAGTCGAACGAGATATGGTAGCGGCCAAACGAGCGCCCTCGGCAAAGTTCCAAGCCTTCAATACTTTAATTCAACCACGGCGAGCATATGCATGGGACTCTAGACAATGTCGGCCATGTTCGGATGAGGAGCCGGTCAGGCCGTCAATCCCCCAGCACCCATTTTCCTCGCCTTCGCCGACTCCCCCGTAGCTTCGTAGAAATCCATTGGATAGACCTCTCCCTTCTGCTCGTTATCCTCCCACCAACCCTTCCGGCTCCCCACAGTCACGCTTGCCTCATAAGGACTAAGTAGGGGCTTGTCGAACGCATAGCCCCAGTCGATTGATAACCTCGGACAGCTCGTTTGCACAAAGGCAGACATATGGCTTGGCGGAAATAAGGAAAGTTTTGCTGGAGAGAGTTCGGAAATAAGGATAGGCATGAAAGGTATCGGAATGGAGTGTGTTGAGAGTTGTTCCATGATGTACTGCCGCGACAAAGGCATGATTAGTGATCAAGTGCAAGGATGCTTTCAAGTCAATCGCAATCACCTGAAGCTGCTTAAAGTTGCCCTGCCGACCGAGAGTGCCCAGCACAACCCCCCATAATGGCTTTTCCGGCGCAAGGTCGTCTTCGCCTTGCCGCCGCCCAACGGTTTGGGCCCCGGACTGGCTGATGCTGGCTCTCGCGGATCTGACCGCATTCATCCTGACAGATTTCATTTGTTCATGGTCATATCGCTCTCTTGTGAGCTTCTTGGAGTAGGGGTCGTAACGGAAGGCTGGCACGGTCGGGTTGGCGATCATGATGGACTCGAGATGGAAGCGGCCATCTCCGACATATCTGACGAATCAGCATCCTCTGTGTTAGATAAAGTTCCTTGCTCTGTGCGGGTAGAAGCAGGCATACAGTAAAGCATCGACGTCTGGAGGCAACCTCGGCGCTGTACAGCCAAGAATCTCTCCGGGGCTTAAAGGCTTCGAACGAGGTATGATTGTCTCGTACTGTCCAGAGTGCAGTTGTATGCTTTTATTATCGTCTGTATTGGCTTGGGAGGAGGTATCGCTTGCTGCGGTTAGGAATCCAGCCGGCCGGGGTGCCGACGGCACACTTGATTTCTCAGGCGGGAGATCGGCAGATAGATCTTCATGCAGTTTCTGGACTGCGGATACAAATTGTATCGTCGACACTAGAGCAAGCTTTGTTTTCAGTGCCGATGATTCCGAGACAAGAGCCTCGGCCGGATGAATATCCACCGCTGACGGCCCCTCAAGTCGAAGCCGCGCTACGCCGGCGAGGATCGTCCCTGCGGGGGCCGTTTCAGTCTGCTCTTCGGCTTCCAATATCTGTTTCTGAAATTGAGCTCGGCCGGCAGGAAAATTGGCTCGGATGGTTTGAGCCAAGTGCGTGTTATCAACGCCGATTTCGACGAAAACGTAGAGAGTGCGGATGGCTGTGGTATCAATAGGAACTGGGAAGACCACCCAGCGAGGAGGTCATCAATAAGGAGGACCAGCCTCATTGAATGAACCAAAGGCACACCTAAGCAGCTATGCCCGTAGTGCACCATCATATCACAGCCAAGTGCCAGAGCCGTATAATCGTCGATACAGCATGCGCCGTATGTCACATCTCCCATGATTACTGTTAAAGCGTCTGTAAATCTATCTGATTACCGTGAGCAGGCCAAATATCATGGAATCGACAGGAGCTTCGCCCACCGCTCAACGATGTCTGCAATCGTGCACGCGAACATCAGCAGTCCCTCCGGCATTTGCAGCGCCACCATTTTGGAGCCGTATTTCATAATCTGATGGATAGTCTTATGTATTTCAAAAGAGTAATTTGAAGGCAGTTGTTTGATAGCTTCGTTCAGGAGCGGATCCTCCAGAATGTCGGCCGGGATTTGATGTGAAAGCATCGCGGAGGTCGACGCTGCTCCCCCTTTACCTGGCGTCCTTGTCGACTTGCCAACGAATCGTTTCCGAGGCTTTGAGGCATCCTTTGGTGCTGGCTTGCTGCTTGAAGCGGAGAGCGGTGACTGATCTGCCATGACTTTGCGGGTTGCGAAATTGCAGGCCGGATTGCCGGTGCGGTTCTAATTGTGGATGTTTGTCCGCCCCTGACGTTTGCGTTCCTCCAGATCCCCCAGCAGACAGACGAGCCTCGTCCTTTTACCCGTTCCAAGGCGTACCTTTGGACCGCAGTCGTTCTTTTCCTTCCTCTCCCTTTCGTTCTCTACATCTCTCTCTCTCTCTTTCCATCCACTCCTTCGTCTGGGAGCGATGCGTTCAGTCGCACTCGCGTTATGCTTTCTCTTGCCTTTGACGTCTGCTGTCAAAACAACTTTACGCAGAGTAGAAACAACACGCTCAACAGCTGGACCTCGGGCGCTGTATCCAGTAATCAACGCCGCAACAGGAGAGGACGACGTAGATCTTGTCAACTCGCTGAATGTTGTGTACATGGCAGCTATCAGCATTGGGGGCGTCGGTCAGTCCTTCAACTTCATCTCGTGCCGCAAGTCCTTGTCCGGCCTTGGCTTTACTGACCGGCACGGCACACAGACTACACTGTTCAACTCGACTCTGGATCTTCTGACCTCTGGGTTAGACCGCACGGAACGGGCACACTTGCAGGAGCGACCGATACCGTACGTCTGGAATGCCGTTGAGAGCGATTTCAGTCGGCATTACGATTTCTAACCAAGACCGCCTTTGCATCATTCACGAACAGCAACTTACATACAACATCACATACTCCATAGGGTATGCAGCGGGGAACATCGTCACCGTCCCAGTTGAATTCGCGGGGTACACCGTCGCCTCCCAAGCGGTCCTGCAAGTAACGTCGTCCGACAACCCCGTATTCTCCTTTGGAGCAGATGGTGTATTTGGACTAGGTTTCACATCTTTGTCAAACGTCGACCGTACCGTGACGGCAGCAGGCGGAGACTATGGTCACGATTTCCTCTACAACGTCTTCGCCCAAAACAGTTCAGCCCCCAACTTCATTGCATTTCAATTGGAACGGAAGAACGACCTGGCTTCGGACACCGATAGCATTTTCGCTATAGGAGAGCTCGAGGCTAAATACAATGGCATCAGTCAAACGCAAAAGATCTCGACGTGGCCGGTTAGTTCCCCAAAACGGTGGTCGGTCCTGTTGGACGGGTACGAATACGCAGACGGCATAAAGCGAACCCTTGCCACGAAAGTGGACGGAGCACCTTCCTCAATTATCCTGCTTGATACTGGGGCGTCATATGCTTATGCGTCGCAAGACCTTGTCACTGGATTGTATGGGTCCGTTCAGGGTGCATCGTTCGATTCGACAAAAGGCATGTGGGTCGTTCCCTGCGATCAGGAAGTGAACTTCTCTCTCTGGATCGGGTAAGTCTCCCTTGGTCATTTTCCCGCAGTAACCGCAACGTCCTTATCATTCGGCCCCCGTGCAGTGGTCGGAAGTTCAATTGGGACCCGCTCGACGTTGTTGTTCCCTCCATTGGGGACAACACGACGTGTGTGGGCTCAATCATACCAACCTCATCATTGAGTGGCTTCGACTTTCACGCAGGGGATGTATTTCTGCGTAGCCTTTACACAGTGTAAGTCGTTCTCTCAGAGGATCAGGCTGGGCCTCGTGTACTTAACGGGGTCTCCTCGGGTTAGCTTCGACTTCGGAGATTTCGATGCCTCAGGGAAGATGGGGGATCCCTACGTCCGACTTTGGTCTTTGATCAACCAACCGACCGCCTCTGCAGAGTTCCACCAAATACGAGGAGGAATGGCACAAGTTTACAAATCGTCGTCGAATGCGGACCCTAATGCTCCTTCAGCGACGCCCGATGTACCTACCAACGCTTCTAGCGACGATACGGTCTCGGCAGAGCAGGAGATGGCGAAAAATATCAAGACGCTGGTGTCGTATGCTCCTATTGCCCTGGGGGTTTTGGGTCTCAACGCCTTGCTGCTCGTCGTCATCCTGTCTCTCGGATTATCATTCATCTGCAAACGCAAGAAGAAGCGCATCGCTAGCCGCGCATCTCCTGCTGGTGGTCTCAGCATTAATTCCGCACTCAGTCGGACACACAGCTATCGCCAGGTCAAGGGCGAAGATGTCGATACTCCAATGGCTCAGCTCAACTTTACCGACGATCCTGAAACACCACATTCAATGAAGAAGAGCCACACATCCTCGTATTACGCCAACGGAGACGCTTTGGACAGTCCCGCGGACGCAGGAAGTCCTTCGACCATAAGAAAGTCTCATGCACACACCCCTTCGAAGGCATCTGGTCTAGCCCAGATGTCCCATCCTCTATCCCCTTCCAAGAACTCAACATTTGGAGATGCCCAGGCTGCTGGTATTCCACTTCCTAAGTCTGCGACAAGTTTGGTGTTCCCAGGCGACCGACCGGCATCTCCAACCGGAGGGTCGGTCAGGAGAACACCTTCCCCGTTGGCATTGTCGGCTACCAAGGGCGCTACGGACCTTGCAGACGTCTCCTTGATCGACGAGTCCCTTTCACCCTCTGATCCACAACACCCGGCCACTCCATCAATCGAAATTGCCCCGCCTCAGCAACAGCAACCTTCGCGAAGTCAGGAATACCTCGCGGCTATGGAAGCTCGTCGTGCTGCCTTAGCTGGTGCAGGCGACGCCCGAAGAAACACCTACCACGACGAGCAGGAGGAGCCCATGGAGCCGCCACGGCGATTCGGTGCTGGCGGTGACGGTAGAAGGGCAATGTCCACTTACTATAACAACGGCGCCCCTGCCAACCTTGAGCCGCTGCAAGTCCCATCAAGGAGGCCGCCCCCGCCCCCAGTGGACAGCCCGCAAGACGCGTCCTTCCAACCGGATGAAACTTCCCCACTTCGAGACAATAATCCTTCACCACCTCCCTCTGCAGGCTTTTCTTCCCATTCGCAGGAGATTTCTATGCCTCCTGGACCGTCAAGGTCTCAAGAATACCTCGCGGCAATGGAAGCACGGAAAGCGGCTATGACGGAGTCACAGGACTCGTCGCAAAGAAACTCGTTAGGACCATTGCAACCTCCTCCAAGAAGGTTCAATAGCGGCGACGGACGCAGGGCAACTTACAATGCGCAGCCTGCTCCGGGCGAGGGCGATCGCGGGACGATCTATTTCGACGCCCCAGACACACCCGTCGACTCACCTTCGAGTCCGATGTATGCAAGGAGTGGACCATATTCACCAGCTTCACCTCAAGCTCCCTCAGCCCATGGCCGTACCGGATCAACGTCTTCTATGTCGAGAGGAAGCCCGCTGAAGAGCTCAATGAAGAGTCCGACTCGCTCGACGTTCAATCCCGCAGGTCAACCTCCACCCGTACCTCGAAGCTCATCCCATCTGAACCCTGGCTCGTCGCTCTTGCCTCCACGACGCCCAACTGATCCGCAGCATGCTCGGGCTGGATCATACGCTGGTTCGAGTTCTGCACCGCGCGTGCCTTCGAATATGGCTCCTCCCTTGAGAAGTGCAGGCTGGAATCCTCGTGCGATGCCGGGCGAAGAGGAGGACCTGGCTGAACAGCGGATGGACTTGTCGTTTGAAGAACGAGCCAACATGCAAGCTGACGCTTTCGGTGACGGTCAAGCTGCGCCTCGCAGACCGTTTGCTCCGACGTCCGCCCCTGGGTACCGGTATAGCTCTGTGCAGTGATCTATGTTTGGTTAATCTTTGTTCTATGCGGTTCCTTCTTACGGACATCTTTCTGCGTTGTACATCTAATGGTTGATGTGTTGTTTCTCTTTTCGTTTTTCGCTCACACCTCTCTTTACTCTCTCCTTTTCCCTTACCTGTCAAGGCTTCGAGCCTACCGGAATCTCAATATAGGCTAGCGAAGGCTCCTCTCATGGCTGACCTAGTGCACTGTGAAAAGGCAGCTTTGGCATGTGAGAACCGCAACCCATTCCTGCGGCTCGCTTACCTCACTTGTCGACCTCACTGCCCAACACCAAGCGCTTGCTAACCGAGCTTCGCTAGAGATGAGAGTCATTTGTGAAGGATAGAACACGGCGAGTCGTAGTATGGAAGGAACTATAGGTGCTAGTGAGTAATTCAGTGGCCTAGACTTGGCGACAAATTAGCGGTCCAAGACCGCGGATTCGTGGCTATAGATACTGAAGTGAGTTCCTTACTACTTCCTTACGACTCTAGCTCTTTATGTATGCTCTATTCATACAGTAAAGAAATTCACCTGCTATTACTAGTAGAATATGTTTACGTGATCAAACAAACCAGGTGCGACGCAAGTCTTATCTAATCACCCTGCGCGGAGAGCGGAGTTGAACTCTCGACCGTCGTCTTTCTGGCCTAGAGACCACGCTCCAACCTCAATCTCCTAGCACCCCAATTGCGACCATCGCACAGTTACACCGACTCCAAGACCATAAAAATTCAATTTTGAATCTTCATCATGAGCCCAACTACACCAACAAAGCGGGTTTTTACGGAGGCAGACCATGCGTTGAATGGGGCCCAGCCGCCTGATGCACTCTCTCAAACCTAGTACGTTCAGCGCGCTTGATAACTAAACTTCGGGGCTCAAGGCTAATTTCGAAAATTTTGGAAGCGTATCCCAAGAACTCACTGCCTCCTTGGCGAATGTAGGAAGAAAGGTTCGACAATGTACGTGGAGGCATCCCACATATCACCCAACATGTCGCCAGGCTAGAACTGACGCGCTTTCTGCATACGCACAGCTGTTCAAGAAGGCTACAAGACCGATAGAGTCCTTGGAGTTATCGGGTCTCGCTACGCACTTGACGACACCAACATCCCATCATCTTCCTCTGGCGGAGCCACTCCCTACATCTTCCGGTCTGACATCGACGCGCTGTCGGCGGCCAAGTTCTCATATTCGAACCAGACTGGGGGTCTCCCACGATTTTGTGACTCTGGAACCGAGCCCACCTGGGGACCTGCGGGCGTCGCTCGCGAAGCTGGCAGGAAACGCGGAACGCGAGGCTTGGACGATGATGAGGCTGCAGAGGCGGACGACCTTGCCATGGACTTGAACGCCCCCGTAACAAATCGTCTCATTCGTGCTGCACCAAGGAAGTTGGGTTTGACGCGTGGTGGGACGGTGAGCATGCCTGTTGGTGCATTCTCGTTCTCTGGAGGAAATCCCGCGCCGCTCTCGACGAACACACCGGCCGCAGCGGATCCCGCTTCCCTGCTCGTCCAGCCAGCTCCTGGCGGAACCGCCGCTGCTCCAGAAGGAGTCGACTTTGGAGAACTTTTCAACGAGGACTTCTGACCCCAAAAGGGCTTTCTCTTCTCGGAGACTATGCAATTCCCGCCTTCCGCCCTTTCTGCAAGCTCTTCTAGTTACCCTCATATCGTGTACTTTTACTCTCTGCGTGTCGTTCTGATTATTTACATATTTCGGCGAACGATCGGTGTGCAGCAGCGAACGATCTCGTGGGTGTTGTGCGCGTCAGGGTCCTCCCAGTTTGGACTGTTTCCAGACCCGCCCGAGCTTCCTCCACTTGCCACCCGTTCCGACTCTCCCTCACCTTTCCAGCCGCTCCTTCTGAACCCACCCCTTGTCAATCGTTTAATGCAAGCCTGAAGAATCCTCTTCCAACAGTAATTCAGCTCTTCAAGACCAACACTCAGCAGCTTGATCGACAGTAACGATCGGCAAATTCCCATCCCAGCAAAATGCTATCCAACTCCATCATCCTCTTAATCCTCAGTCTTCAATCGGCTTGTCTCGCACACGTGCACCATCATCATTCAACCAGAAAGATCCATGGTCAAAATTGGCATCACCCATCGGACCACCAGGTGCACCAGCTTTTTGGTCGCCAGGCGACTACCACGAACAGCAAGGCGGAAGTGTTCCCCAAAGTTGGCTCCAAAGGTGGGCGATGATGGTTTCGAGCTTGACTATAGTATGAAAGGGCTAAGCCGACTCTCGCTCTATCCCGCAGAATGGAAAGCTTTATTCCCGGCACCCTTTGAGACGCTGACCAAGGATGCCGCGAAACCCGCTTGGATCGATGCACTGAACCAAGTCAAGGCGCAAGGACTGATACCGACGAATGTACCCGTTGGAAAGTTCAATGCGACGTCTGGCTACCCTGAATATAACGGCGGGCAATTGGATCCGAAAGGCGATGTAGTCTGTTCGGCGTCGTACTTCTGCCGAGGCCCAGACGGTGAGCCTACGCGATGGCACTTCCGAAGACATAGCTGCTGATGTTCGCCAATGTCTTACCTACATTCTAAGATGTGTGGGATGCACCTGAAGGTCACGTCGGATTATCCTTCGATGATGGTCCGCTCCCAGAATCCTCTCCGCTTCTCTATTCATTCCTTAAATCTCAAAACCAAACCGCCACCCATTTCTTCATCGGTTCGAATATCCTTCAAAATCCCGACCTCTTCTTGGAAGCTTTCGATAATGGGGATGATATGGCCTGCCATACGTGGTCTCATCCTTACATGACCACCATTTCTGATGAGGCGGTCGTAGCTGAACTAGGTTGGCTCCTCGAAATTGTTCGAGTCAGCTCGGGAGGTCGCATTCCGAGATATTGGAGGCCACCTTATGGAGATGTAAGCAAGTTGGAAATGTAAATGTTTGCTCGAAG
>KN822966.1:180071-207685 GCA_000827465.1 Tulasnella calospora MUT 4182
CTGTCTTCTGATTATTTATGACCCTGAACATCACTTGCAGGGCCAGTCACATCCGCTGGTGTCCACCAAAATTACACAACTTGGTACTCGGGTCCCAAAGCGCCAGGACTAGTCATCCTCTCACACGAACTGACAACTCAATCTGTGCAAGCCTTCATTGAGACATATCCTCTCATCGCTCAAAATGGGTGGATCGCCAAGTCGATCCCTGATCTGTTTGGTGGTGGGTGGTATGTCAATGCTCGTAACGACACTTCCGACGTCGTCAGCGGTATTCAGGTGGCTCAAAACGGGGGTACTCCAGTTTGGAGTGGATATGCCGAAGAGACTGCAAGTCTGGGATCCACAACCCGCTTGACCTTCACCAGTACTGTCGTCGATGGGAGCACGGTGCCCATAACCGCGTTGCCGACTTCAACGGGGAGTTCAACCCTAACTGTGAATGGCGATAGTCGTCGGTTTTCAGTATCGCTCCCTCCTGCGTTGCTGGCAGCGCTTCTTTCGTTTCCAGTTCTAGCATGCCTGCTGTAGTCCCATTCCTCCTGTTGTGCCCTACGTGTTAATTACCTCTGGCGCAATGTTATATCCAGTGAGCCTTGTTACAATCTTGATCCAAAGTCCAGCGCAGAAATTTCTACAGGGGCGATTCCATAAAACCCGAGACAACCACTAGGAAGATACGATCATTCTTGATACATATACTGGAAACGAGCAATTAGCGCCAACCCCACGACAGGTGTATAGCTTAGCTTACCTCGACTTCGTCAATACCCTTGCCTCCCTCAGCGGCCGCGAATGGTTGATCCTTCTCCTTGGGCATAGGTCCCATCTCTGGACCCTCGTCAAAGTCTTCCTCCAAAGCACTCCCGTCGTCCAAACCAAATGGAATGACAGGTCTCAGCCCTGCACCACCCGAGCTCCGGCGGCGTCCACCACTTGCAGGCGACTTGGGCATTTGCTTGAATGTCTTCGGGCTCATATGCTACATAGTAGGATGTCCATAAGTTGAAGTTCGAATCTGGGCAGATCCAGCCAGTGACGCACCTCCCAGCTGTTAGCACCTTCATCTCCACTCGAACTACCATCATCCGATGCCGAGCCATCTCCTCCGCGAACGTCACCGAGATCTCCGATCGAAACAACACTCTCGCTATCGCTAATCGCATCTGTGATATCCGTTGGGAAACTTGCCAACTTACGCCATGCCGAAGTGCGGTTTTCCTGAAGTTGATGTTGACCCGGTTGCCCGAACCCAAGGTCGAGTTGACCGTGACTCTCCCCCAAGTCCGAAAGATAGTCTGGATAAAGCCTTTAGCAGAGGTCTGAACGAGGAAATAAGATCGTAATTTACCTTCATACTCGTCTTCGAACGCGAGGTCCTCCCCCGTGTAGGGCAAGAAAATGGACGTATCTGGTGCTCGGGACTTGAGGGGAGGGAAAACATCTGCGTCGAGCCTTGGGGAGGGTCCAGCTCGGTTCAGGCTAGCAATCTCTGGGCCAGGTGGGAGTCCTTCAAGTTGGGGTACCGAGTGACTAGAGGCTCGACGATGCATCGATGCGATGGTTCCAGCGGGCATGGTACTCCCATAACGTTTCGAGTTATCTGTATCGCCCAGATCAGAAAGCATGCAAGAAGGGTGAACATATGAGCTTACAGAATTTGACTAGAGTCCTCAAGGACTGCTCTTGGGTCTAAGCCGAGCGAAAAGGGCGTCAGCGATGTCCAATGAAAAGAAAAAAAACGAGACTCTTTACTAAAGCATCCGTCACATCCTCGACTTCTGTCCCCGTTAGCCACTCGTCCCTAAGGTCTGGTCGGCAGTTCAAATAAATCGATGTGATGACCTTCATATTGGCTGCAAGCCTGTCAGTCAGCGAGCTCAATTAGCCTCAAAAGTTTCTCCCTACATGTTCTCCACTTCCGTCCACAGAACGGCACTTGACTCTTAATAAGCTTGAGAACATGGAGCTGAAGCATTGGATGCGACACCTTTAGAATGCGTTTAAGGATGGCCTGACAACCGCGGGCAACCTATTTCAGTAGGGTGGACCTAAAACTTGCAATGGAAGTTGACCAACCGAACTCTTGTATTGTACCAGAAGCCATATCCGATGGGATCGACCCTTTGAGAGCTTCTGCATAACTTTGATGAAATTGATGCTTGAGAAGAAATTCCTCCACGAATAATCCGTAATGAGCTCGACGTCTTCATCATTTGACTGCCCGTTGGACATGTTCCCGGCTCGTCTGGGCATGTTAAGCATGCTGTCCTCAGGTCGGTACTGAGCATTTCGAGAGAAATTGTTGTAACAGTAGCGGAAGAAGCTTCGAGTACCGAGCTGTCGTTAGTACAAGCTGGACTCTCGCTCAGCCCCACTCACTTTTGTTCCGGAATGTCGTTCCTAGCGACAACAGTCGTCGCAACTTCCTGAAGCCCAAACATCTTCAAGATGAGCAGAAGACAGTTAGAGTCAAGTAAAAGTTGACCCAAGTGATGGAACTTCATAACATCTAGCGCCGAACCGTGATTAGTTCATAGTGCGGCGCCCACTGGACCGGAGATCTCTTACGGGACACCTTCAGCCACTTTAAGAAGAGCATCAGGATTGCTGACACTGCCTTCGAGGTAATTTCGCGATGTCGGTACACATCAATCTCCTCTGGACTTGGTGGTGGGGCGGGAGGAGGGTCTGCGGTCGCCGGTTGGTAAGCAAATCACATTCAAAGAGCCGAAATGCTTTACCGTGCAATGTCGATGGGAAGCCACTGGGATTTGCCGAGGGAGGATTGGCCCCTGTCGCTGTTACTGTGGCCAGCAGAAGCTTCAGAAGGACGATGACCCAGGCTTGCATGTGCGGAAGCATAGCTTTCTATCATGACGGTCAGACAGAGCCCAGCTGTTCAAGAGACGGTCCTTACATAAAGCGTTTCCACTCGCATCAAGCGGACGATATCTTCTCGGCGTTCCTTTGCCTTCCGTTTCTCGTTTCGTGAGTTGCTCTTCTCCGCCTCTCGGATGGCTTCGTCTGCCTCGCGGAGCGCATCTTGCAAGAGAACAATGTCAGGAAGAGCCGTTTCCGGTTCCTCGTTTGAAGCCGTAGATTCAGGATCGGGAGATAAATGTGTGAAGGATGAGCTAGGCAACGGGGCGACGGAATACTTGCGGTCCACTAAAGCGTTGCCGCCCGGGCCCAAATTCCCGGAAACGCTACTTGGCAGGGACTGCAGACCGCTTTCATCCAAGATGCAATCTTCTCTAGTCCGCCACATTTGATACAATGCCAGTGAAACGTGCATGTGTTTGGTGTAGAGCTTGTCAGCCTCTTCAACGGCGAAAGGTACAAGTCTTTGCTGGCCGCGAGAACGAGAGAAGGGGAATAAGAACGGCCGAGACTGATCGGTCTGATATTGTTGCTTCTTGGGCTTCGGTGACTGAGGTGGAGTAGGAGCCGGGGTAGCCGGTTGTGGAGGCTGAGGTGGCTGATTATGGCTGGCAAATCGCTGAGGCATTCCAGCCTCATCATCATGGTGCTGATGATAATGAGGGCGTTGAGGGATTGGAGCTAGAGCTGCTGCAAGTTTGTCCGCTGGTATATCGACCGAGGGTGGGGCTTGAAAAGTAGGATATTTCACGGAGGTCTCTGACCGGAATGCGGCAAATTCAGTAGGTGACGACTTGAGTGTAACAGCTGCGTCGAACGTAAATAGTTAAATCATTGTCGTGCTGGGAGAATTCTCGAAGCCTTACAGGATTCGCGGATTTGTTGGAGACCCGAAAGCTCTCGAGACAGCTTCTTGACGCGTTGAAGCTCACGAATACCACCGAGGCACGTTAAAAGAGTTTTCCAGAACAGGAGGAGAAGCTGTCGGAGAAGGGTTCAGTGAACCAAAGCCTATTTCAAGAAAGAAAGAAGCCTGTCACCTTCTTGACAGGGTAACCCTTCGCGCTTTTCTCCTTGAGTGAGCCTACAAGTCCAAACAGATAGATCGGAAAAGGAGGCTCCGTAGTCACTAAGAAAGGATAATTAGTGATTTAAGCTCAGCACGAGTGATAGAGCATACCTACTAAGTTCTTCGCCGAAGTCATCGTCCCCTTTAAACACCTCAATAAGGAGATACAGCATCCCGAAATAGACAGACAACTCGGTATTAACTTCTTCCAGGAAATCTGCTTTATCCTGGCCAGATATGTTCAAGTGCCGTGTATCCATCTCCGACAGAGAGCTTCATGTCCAAGAGCTGAAAGTCAACAAGGTACGCCCTAAACCCGGATCGAGACTACACACCTCAGAAGGTCGTGCTTCCCGCTAGCGACCTTCAGCGCTTCGATAATAGTGCTAACTCCATTTGCTGCCCGAACCACCTTGCAATTCTCGATGATCCAATGGAGTTGATGCTCCGGTGATGTTGTCTCAGCGAAGGTTCCTGGATATAGAACGGTCAACCAACTCTCTAGCAAATATCCCGGCTCACAACGCACCTTGAAGAACGTATAATAGTCTTCGCGCGTTTGCGAAACGAATCTCCGCGTCCTTGTGCTCCAGACTCTCCAGGAGAACTTCAACATAGCTCTTGCGTTGAGCAACAGTGCTCTTTATCCACTCTAGCTCCCAAAGTTGGCTGTGAATAGGCCGAATGTGCGTCTCTAGGGCCATAGGAACTTACCTCCACTAGTATAAGATCCTTGCCAAGCTCGCAGGTTTTCCCCAACTTGCGGCATCTCGATGTACGAGTAAAACTCTTCAATTTCATTCGAGACTGTGTCTTCATCTTCGTAGCGAAAGTCGTAAACAGATTGCTGCAAAGTGGACATGGCACGGATTGGAATTCACTAATGAGACTGGACCTCATCAAGAGTCACGCTTACTCGTGGTTTCGGATTAGACTGCATTATGCTCTTCAATTGGCCCAAGGTGATAGAGTCCGGGATATCCTTCTCCTCTATCGCGGCATTTTGCAGGGACTTGGGGAACTCCATCGCAAGCAAGTTCGATATACGGGATTATTCCTGGAAATCTTCGTGGTCGAACTATTGCATCGACGAGCAACCTGAACGTTGAACGGGGGAAGCACTTGAACAAGCGCGAGACGCGCGTCAGATCGCACGGCGACTTCATGGTTCTGCGTCCTGTTCCCTTTCCACTTGTACCCGCACAAAACGCCAGCAGAATCGTGCTGCTGTGATGCATTATGGCGTATACATGGCAAGACATACAATGTAGGGAAACGACGATATATTTGTACAGTCGCTATTCCTCCATGGCGTTATGCACCTCTTCCTCTCCTTCCCAAGCCTCTTGTGGCACCTTCCCTTGGATCATCGTCATCGATCCCCATACAAGATACAAGAATGGAGCGGACTTAATGGGATGCGGCGCTGTCTGGTAGGCTACCGGCAGCGAACACCGGGTGCAGGCGTAACGCCACTGTCGCTCATAACCATTTGTCCTAGATCATGAATGGTTAGGCGGGAGTAATTTCAAGTACAAATATCGACTGTATTAACTCACCTCTTGATGAGAACGGGATCACATTCCGCGACGTTGAGCTTGAAGACGGCGGCTTTCGAGGATGGCGTGTCCCGACAGCGGAGCATGACGGCACCGTCGGTTTTCCTCCTAGGAAGCTTTTTCAAGTTTTTATCTATTACCAACTAGATTGATAAGGTAGAGTTCAGTCAGAGAGAAGTCGCAATAGCAGTTGAATGGGGGCCAACCAACCAAAAACTCTCCGCATAAGCAATACCAGACCTTGAGGGAAGCTGTTGACGATTCAGTTGGTGCAGCTATATCAAAGGCGCTATTGTAAGAATGAGTTCTATAATATCTGCTTGCTTCGCCTGGGGGTCCCTCACCTTCCGTTGAAGAGGAAACCGCAGAACGGGACACGATTTTCGGCCTTCCAAACAATGGTTCAGTATATATTTTGCAAGTAGAGCAGGTCAATAGCTGCTCACATCTTGCTACTTTCTTCGTTGACAAATATAAAAACAAGACAGGGGGGTCTTGAGGATGGGGTGGTGGTTGAAAACGAACAACAACGTCGACAAGCAAGAACAAGCGGCCATTCCCAGTTCAGCTCGCAACGTTACTTTCCTCTCATTCCTTTACAATCCCAATGGCGACCTGGACCAAGAACGACGCATCGGTTGCACCATATGTGGACCCAACACCGCTGCCACCTTCAATACCCTCGGTTGAGGAAGTTGGCACAACCTCTGCACCATTGAAGTCCGCTGCATTCTTCATTGGTGCATATTGTAAGGACTTCAATGGTCTGTATTCGACCGTCTTGCTTAGCTCTGCACTGCATCTACTAACTTGCATGCCCTGACTTTTCGAATTGCTGTTGACTGGCACGTCGTTCCGTCGCGCTCCGTCAATCCTGGGAATTGGCCTTTGAATACCCAGAGGACTTCATGCTCTGCAAGGCAGAGAACCGGAATCCTGAGCATTGCTTGAAGGAAGGCCGTAAAGTGACAAGATGTGCAACGGACATGTAAGCCCCAATAGAAGACGGCGCATTTGCAATGTCGCTCACGCGTTTGGACAGCATCACCAAGCTCCGCGAGAACTGCCTGGCAGAGTTCGACAAGCACTGGCAATGCTTAGAAAACAACAACCAAGTATGGACTATTTGGTGTAACTTTCACCGACGGTTGAACTTATTTCTTACTTGGCGTAGCAATACTACATGTGTCGGAAGCCGGAACGCGCTTTGAACAAATGCGTATTTGAGAAGCTGGTCCGTTCGTCCCCCGTACCTTCATGTTCCACTTTTCTCCTGACCTTTTTTTTTCTTCATCTAGGGCTTGGTGAAGGCAATTCCGGGTTCACCACAAGGCCAGCCCCAAATCCACGAAAAGACGAGCCCCATTTTCGGAGCAATGCAGAAGTAATTCGTTGTTCTGTATACCCGAGAATAGAATTCGACACATATGCTATCATTACCGCCCGTAAGATATACAAAGTACATACATCATCTAAACAAGAAAGAAAACACGCATAAATGGTCGTCCTTCATTGAGCATTTCTGGGCCTTGGACGTCGAGCTTGAGGTATTTCGATCGGTTGAACCACTGCACGGCTGCTGGGATTGGGCATCCCTTCTGCTGCTGCACTCCTCGTTCTGGTATGGGTGATGACTTCAGAAGCCGAAGAACCTGACGCGGACCTAGCACCTTCGCGGGGCATTTGCTGCGTTGAGCTCCTTGTCCGTAATGTCGCTGAAGGAGCAACGGGAATGGGCGGCGCAACTCGACGCTTCTTGTTGCTCTCGTCACTCGGCGCGCTAGTGGGATACCGTGCCCTTAATGAAGAAGCATCCACCTTTTCGTCTAAATACTCCGAAGAACGCTTTTGGGCGACCACAGGAGCCTTTGTCCGGGTAACACGTCCTTGCGTCGGAGCCTCAGAGGAGCCAGACACGGAGGGCGAATTGGAGCCAGTCGAACCAACTCTGCGAGTGGTCACTGCCGGGCCAGTGCGGTTGGGAACGTCTGATCGCGTACGCTGATGTTGGGGTTGAGGCTGAGGCATCTTCATAGGAACAGCAGGCGCAGTTGGCGGCGGTTGGTATCTTGAAGCTCCAGCAAAATCGGGCGTGTTTGCGGTGACTGGGGTTTGCGATCGCATACCTGTTGTTCTTTCATAGGATCTAGGCAATGAACCCGAAACCACGGGTGGACTGAGTGTCTCGGCAAATTGCTCCGTCATAGCTTGGATGGAGTCGGGGCCCGATCCGTTCCTCTGATAGCTGAAACTTGATGGAGCTTGTGTTGAACGTTGCCGTAGGGAACCACTGGAGTTACGCTGCGACTGTGGCTTGGGTGCCAGTTGAGGAGGGGCCTCTACTTTCGCCGGGACGAGGCGCTGGTTAGCTTGCACCGTTGGAGGCTTCGATTCCTTGTGGCTTCGTATGATCGTTGAGGCAGGTGGAGGGGGCTTGACTGTCCCAGCGTTCGACACAGCGGATGGGGGAATGAATGGCTCTATCTTTTTCACTCCGAGACCTTCTTCGCCAGCCTTCTTCAGCTCACTGACCTGAGGGCCAGACCCAGAGGTGTTCCTTTGGTGATGCTGGGGCTCTTGACTCCTTCTTGGAGGTTCAATACGCGATGGCTCGACGACGACGACATCTTGAGAACTCCGGGTCGGGGCGGGCTGTTCCTTTGGGGCCGGTCTCACCGGAGCCACTGGGACACGCTCTTCAATCTGAGTAAGAGGAGCAACCTCCCTGGGTTGAAATCCAGGTGACATGGGGAAATGTCCAGGAAGGTTCACCGACATCCGAAGTGCCGCGTTGGCTCCCCCCGAGTTATCGGTAGTGCCAGCCGTGAGCCCGAGAGCCCCATTGGAATGATTGCCGTTAGTAATTCCAAGCGTGGCCAAAGCTTGTGCATATGCCCGAACTTCCGCAGCCTCTTCTTCTTCAACTTGCTTTTTCAACAAGTCGAACTCGAAAATCGTCGATGGTCGAGTGTCGGGTGGCGGTGCTAGATCTCGAGGTTCACCTGATGGTCGAAGGCCTCGCACGCTGATGCTATCATCCGGGCCAAGTGCGTCCTCGCCCTCTTCGTCCTCGTCTCCGTCTTCTTTATCCGCACCGCCCGTTTCGGTTCGTTGACTATTGTCAAACCATCCAAATCCACCGGGAGCCAAAGGAGTCTTAGCTGGGGCGGAGCCAGGTATTTGAGGTCTCGTTGGTGTGTTATATGATGGACGGCCTAGATATTGTGACGGGGGACTCGGTGGCGTTTCGGATGGGGTGTCAGCCTTCAATAACTCGACAGAAATGGCCGGGTGACTAGCGAGCTTTTCGGAGTCTAGCTTTTGAGGGCGAGGTCGCTGAATAGCTCGCGTCGAAGAACCATGTGAGGTATCCACAACGGCCCGTTCACCACGAGGAGAACCGATCGTACTGAAATACGCATCGATATCGATGCCTGCTAGTGGATCCTGTGCAGTACTGGGAGCCTGCTGGGGTGGGAATCGGGCGCTTGCTGGAGTTTGGGAAGTAGAAGGAATGCCAGCGAAAGGCGAGAGAGGCAGAGGCTTCTGTATTTCTGGGGATAACCGCAGCGACGACGCATGTTGAGTGTGAGAGATGGCCTCTGGTGGGGGTGCTGGGACATAAGAAACCTGTGGGATATTCTGCGGGTGGGATGGATTAGGCTTTGTGGGAAAGGCTTGCTGTGGGGGAGTGGACGAAATGGCCGGGTTCACAGACGAATTTGATGGCGGAGTACCGGTAGGTAATGCTGATGTCGATGATCCACTGGTGGCGGATGTACCTGTTCTCGTCGAGCTTCCGGTGGGCTTTCCGCGACCTCGAGTGGTAGATCCATCAGACACGGAACGACTCCCGCTGACGGGTCTCAAGACTGGCTGTTCATTCCTAGCCCACATTCGTTGGCGCACGTTCTCTTGCGCATCCTCGACTTCAGCATGTATCGCCTGAGCCTGTCGGACACTCGCCTCGGTACGCTTGGGCTCGATGGGTGGTTTTGCTGACGACGCCGCAACGGTGTTGAGTCGCGCGACATGTGGAACAAACGGCGCCGGCGCACCCCCACTGTTCCGCGTTGCCTGAAATGGTTTCACTGCTGGAGCCTTCTTTGGTTGGGGCGTAGGGGGTTTCTTTACTGCAGCATCGTCTGATTCGGTATCACTGGCACCTTCTGTGGGGACAGCGGTTTGAGGCAACGCGTCTTCAGCGTCTTCTGGATCATCTCGAACGACATCGCGCCAAAACGAGAACACAGTAATACGCCGAGGTCGTGGAACGCCGACGCGAGCTTCCGGCTCCTGGGCTTCCGACTCCTTATCTGCGGCTGCAGCTGCAGAGAAGGCCACCCAACGGTCTTTGAGGAGAGTAATGGGGACGAGTACGAGTTCGAGGACAAACGCCGCGACCATGAACAACAGATCCAATATGGAGTCGATGGTCTGAATATACGGCCGTAGGATAGGGCGTATCACTTTGAGGAGAATCGGTTCTGCGCCCTACGTCATGTGAGGCGGCATCGCTTTCAATACGGACTGCGACTCATCACCTATGCTGATCGTACTTACCGAGGATCTCGTGAAGATGAGGAACATAAAGCAAAGCGTCTTGATTTCATTGTAGAATGGAGTGAGGTAGACCACGGTTCTATCGCTGATGCTCTCGACGGAGAGCCAACACGCCTGATCCCAGAGTGTTGTTCAGCACGGATACCAAGCACCTCATCACATGCGGAGCACTCACCGTAACAATCCATACGCAGAGAGTACCTTTCATCCCCCGTTTTCGAACCGCCAGGGCTCGTGCCGAGGGCTCCGTGCCGCCTTTTCTTGGTTTCGGTGGCCTAAGTATCTTGAAGGTGTCAAGGACATTGACGGCGAGCAATGTCAATCGTAGCAGGGCGTGAATCATGTGGCTAGATGTAGAGGTGCGGGGAGAATAGAGGAGGTGGGAAGAGGTAAGAGCATGGATCTAATGAAGGTGACAATGCATCAAGGTTTTGACTGCCTGCAGGGCGCCAGGGAGGAACGCGTGCAGGCGAAAAAGTTTGGCTTCATTTGCATCTTCCCAGAGTTCACCTTGACCTAATTACTACCTCGACCACCGCGACATCCAAAGCCAGCATCCATGTTCGGCATCACAAAGTTCTTCTATTCTATTATCTTGATGATTAATGCCATTGCCGTCCTCAGCGAAGATCGGTTTCTGGCTCGAAGTATGCGGTTGCCATAATCCTCCATTGGTCCAGCTGGCTGACGTGCATTCTACCCTTCGTAGTTGGCTGGTCATCGAATCAGCCCGTGGCACCATCATACGACCAGTCTGGCTTTGGAGTAGACGGCATGCCTGGCGTGAAAGCCCGACTCGTCAACCTCATTGGCGCCGTACGGACATTGATGCGAAGTAAGTAAAAGCCACTTGCTCCTTGCACGTGTGGGCCCACTGACAATGGTTCGTTCCGTGACAGTACCTCTAATTGGGATAAACATATTCGTAATACTCTACGAACTACTCCTCGGATGAAAATACCTGGCCTTTGCCACGCGCCATGATCCTGACATGGTACCTTGCTCCGCGCCCCGTGGACCTATAGTTTGCGAACCTCCTGCGCCCGGTAGCCCATAGTACCCAAGACCCCTCCTACCGCTCCATCGTTCGCTGGCCTTCCTAATCTCGACCCACTAATGTCAGTTATCATCCTATGGCAATACGTTTTGAACACGTCAGACTCCGTGTCACGCCGCAGCTGGTTACGCTTACGGTTCCGGCCCACAAACAACAAAGAGAACTCTCTTGTTCCTATCAGGCCCAGTCGCTGTACCCCTTAACCATTCTAGCCACGTCGGCTGCTTCACCAGTTTGCGCTCTTCCCGGACTTCTTGGATTGTTTTGGCATCAATTCGCCCTGGGCAAACGCCAACCGAGTCGCCGGAATTGCCTTCCTTCGGATCCACAAAGAGACGGAGAGACAATCTATCTGGGGAGTCCCTTGCCCATCTTCGAAGATCATCCAAGATTGCTGGCGGGGGTAAAGTTTCGACGGAGCGGGAAGCGTGCATCAGTGTGAAGTGTGTGTCACGCGGCAGGGCAACCTCGTCTGAAGAGGGCTGTTGATTTCCCCTTCGGGTGAAGACATTGTGAAGAAGCTGGTAAAATGGAGTAATTCCTGTCCCTCCCGAAATCTGGCACGAAGTTGTCGCAACGTGAAGACGTGATCAGACCGAGAAAGCACTTTAAGTCTCACCAGAACGACTTCATCCCATTTCCCATCCTCCCAGTCCAACGTTCTTACTGGACCGCGGATCTCGACGTGTTCCCCCACTTTCTGTCTATGGAACCAACGCCCAACCTCTCCGTTTTCGTAACGTTTGACCCAGAACAGCATCTCCCCATTTTCATCCAGCCCTTTCAACGGAGTGTACGCTCTCTCCACCTGAATATCGGAGTCCTTTAGATACACAGAGAATACAGATGTAAGCGCGTTGGAAGGCGGTGTCAGTTCCTTTGCGAGTTTTAGTTTGATGAGTTTGTGTTGGCCGATGCTATCTGATTTTTGGCTTGAGACCACTTGAACGGGCGTGAAATGGGAAGGCGAAAGAGGTAGGGAGCTTGAAGTCGGCGCGCTCCGGGAAGGCTTGAACCCTCCGGAAACCTCATATAACACGAGTCCCAATGTAGCCGCAGATAAAACAAGACCGCCAGTCGCGAAAGCGATCTTAACGGGACGAGACACAGGTTTCGGTGGCCGTGTAGCGAGTGGTCGGATTGGTTTCTGCATTATCTAGAATATGGGAGGTTGACATCAGGGTTCTTGTATTCTGCTATCCCCGTTCTTTGAATCGCACCGAGATATATAAGGTACTGACAGGAATCTGGGCAGCGAGAAGGGCGAATTTGCTGAAGCTGAGTTTTCGGAATTCCAACCGTGTGACCTCGCCTGACCTGAATGTCAAAAGACGTTGGTACAAAGAGGTCGTCGACAATAGGCAAAACGGCCATGGCAACATCTCGAAAGAACAAGGCCGTCAAAGCTCTCGAATTTGGTACATAAGATGATGCGTTTTTCAAAATCTCTTCGCGTCAGACAACTCGAGAATGTCGACCCCAGCGACCCCGGCAGCCCAAGACGCCGTCATCTTCAACGGGGAATTGAACGGTATCACTTGTGAAGGCTTCATTCGACTGGTCAGGACGCAAGCATTCTATGCCGATAAATCTTGGGATTACGCATGGATTGCTGCCTATGTTTCAACTCGATTTGACGGACCAGCGCGACGATGGTACGAGAGCCTCGACGACTCGGTTCAACTAGACTGGAACGCCCTTAAAAATGCCTTGCTCGATGAATACGCACCAGGCAAAGGCAAATCTATCAGGTCCGCTTGGTGAGTTATTTTCAGAGCCTTGCTATGACAAAACTGAGGGGGGACTGATCTCAACTTAAGCGCTAGATCCGCAACCTCATCGCTCCCCGTTGTTCGGTCCCGTCTTCCATCACCTCGGCCCCTGCTTGATCAACCTTACATTATTGACGGTCGAATACGAGTGTCATACTCGTCGCAAGCTGTGTCAGAGTTTGTCAGCTGTATCAACAGCATCTACGTCCTTTCACCTAACGACCGAACGGCGCTCCGGGTCCGCGTGATTTATTCTGACATCCGGCAAAGTATTGCTACCCTGGTATGTCTCAGAATAATTTTATTGCTTCCTTGGCTTATATAGCAATCTGCCAGAACTCGAGGCTTCAAGGCATAGGTCTGATGTCAGGAAAAGGTTTGGCCTGGCCCGCGTCCACGGCCGGAAAGGAGTCGTGTACGCCTCTCTTAGGCGACATGGAGCGTGTAGATCCTACACCCTGGATTATTCTACGCGATGGAACCATCCATGCAACGTTGGTAGACGAGGCAGGAGGCAAGTCGCGGCGCAACCCGCTTTTTCCAGCAGCTAATCCTCCCGCTCGAACCTAGTCAACCATATACTCGAGGGCTGGGCATTTTCCAACTTGGATGTTAAGCCATTGCTGTTTTTGAAGGACCCAGATAACAGCTTACAGACAGGGTACCTCTCGAAGCTGGTTCGTTCCCGTCAAAGAGTGACTATCAGCTGTGCTAACCCTGCTCCATAGCGCCTATTCCTCGAACCTACGCATTTTTACAGCATTTAGCACGCTGAGACTTGAGTGAATATAATGGCATGGTGGTTCTCTGAGCTGAAGGCGTCATTTGAACGCGATTCTGTCGCCGACAACTTGAATGTGTATCTAATGAGCGTGAGACCTACGTGAATGAGGGACAAGCCTTCACGGGAGCGTTGTGTTCACTGGTTCGGGGGTTGGTGTGACACTATGGCACGTCCGACACCAACGCGGAGCGATGATGCGCCGTCGTAACCCTGTCGTCGAGAGTTTGCTCCCAAGAGGTTTGCTCACTCCAACGGCCGCCTTTCCCGACACGCTTAAAAACCGCGGAATCCATAACTATCCACCAAAAGGCATGACATAGCTTCGATCTCCCGATGAATTGCACGGATGGCCACATCTAGCCCAGGCGAATGCAGGAAAGATTCTCCATCGACTTTGACGAGGGTATCTCCATCGATGGTCTTGAATCCAGGTTCTGCAAGACGGGCAGAGTCGAGAACACGGGACTAAACATCTCCTGCTTCGTAGGCCCCGATTGAATCCCCGAATATGCACCGTTGCTCCACACGACTTCATGGCTGCGACTGATCTGGGGCTCAGCCGTGTTAAGATCACTAGAGAAGGCGACGTTCCTAACTCCCAGCGCGTAATCGCCCAAGAAGGTCAAGAATCCTTCGGATTATATAATACAAATCGAACGGAAATGATATGAGAAAACTATATCTACTCCAGACGTGCTCTCTTCCGAGCAGTAGTGGTTGATCCCCCGCTGCCTGCACCTCCCCCAGTGACGTTCGTGCCCCCAGCGACCCCAGTTAATCTCGGGAATCCACTGTACGAGTTTCCCGTTGGTGCTCGGGAGGCCGTTGGAGCCACCATATTCGTTGCCTCATCATTTGACACGCGTCGTACTGGATAAGCGTTCTGAGGGAGCACCGTCACGAAAGCACTGCACGATGTAGATTAGGACGAAGCTTCGTTGTTGAAGTAAGGCCAAACTCACTTCGCTGTTGGTATTGGGTCTTCTTGGAACCAGCGGTGTTGCAACGCTTCTCTTGCGTTTAGGCGAGTCGTCGGGTTATAGTCAAGGAGCTGGTTCATGAATTCGACACCAGCCGGGCTTAAAGCTTTCCCTCTGCACCAAGCGGGCAGTGCTGGCTTATATCTGAAAGAAAATCGTATCAATGCTGTTCATCTATGGTTAACTTGGGGGGTGGAGGGTTGACACATACCTTTCGATACGAGCCAAGTTCTGATACTCCGGCATGTGAAGGAGGCCAGGCCAACGAGAAGCTAGATATTAATGATCGCTTTATCAGCACCGTTAAACCCTGTAATGCCAAGCTGAACCACCGTACGATCTGGTGTTCCTAAGACTTCGACTATTTTCACCACCTGGTCCCTTTGGAACGGAACATTCTTCTTAGAATCCAGCTTGGCTTCCTCTCCTTTAAACATCGGTCGGAGACTCAACATCTCACCCAAAATACAGCCTATGGCCCAACAGTCAATAGCCTTTGTGTAATGCCGAGCGCCCATCAGTAGCTCCGGAGCTCGATACCAAATGGTAACTACGACCTTGTCACCATAAGATAGAGGTTGAAGTGGATTCTGGACCAATCTAGCCAAGCCAAGGTCACCGATCTTGACGACGCCCTTCGAAGTAATGAGGATGTTGGCGGGCTTCAAGTCTCGATGAAGGATGTGGGAGGAGTGGAGGTATTGAACCCCGTTGAGAAGTTGGAACATGAGGGACTTGAGGACGGGCGCCGGTACAGAACGTATGAGACCGGTGGCATGGTGGTGAATCACTTGCTAAAGATTGAGAGGTCACAGAATCGTCGGTCAGTACACGTAAGGACGATCGCAGAAACCAGCCAACCAGAAAATCGTGCTCCGCGTACTCAAAGACCATGTATATCGATTTTTCTTCCAGCATAACCTCACGCAGAGCAATTATATTCTCATGTTTGATCTCCCTATTCAACTTATACCTGGCTCTTCAGTATAGGCTTCGAATAAGCCGACAACACGCAACTCACAGCGATTTCTCGGGCAGCACTTTGGGTCACGCCGGTATAGGTTGGCATTTCTCCTTCTTTATCTGGCTTGAATTTTTTGATAGCGTAAAGTTGACCTTCACCGTCGTCCCTTGACATGGCTTTGTACACTCGTCCATACGTTCCCGAGGAGATAAACCCTAGGATGGCGTACTTGGCATTGACCGGTTTACGGGCGCTATCCCGCTGAGCGCGGTATAGGCGCATGGTATCGGTTTGCATCGCTCGGTCTTCGATTCCTGGCCTAGTAAAGAAGCTGAGCGGGCTCTTCGGTGGTGGCGGTCGTGAACGAGGTGTGCCTTCGTAGATCGAACTGTGGGAAACGGCGTCACCCCTAACGACCGGATTGGTCTGAAAGGAAACGTTTTCTGCTCATCGCCAGTCGCCAGCGCCAGCGCTTTTCTCTTCAACCTCTTCCTTCCCTTCACTTTCTCTTTGCTGACTGGTTCAGCTCTTTTTCTATTCTCTTTCGCTACCAACTTTCACTTCAACTTACCACATTCCACATTCGTTCCGTCGTTTATCTTTAAGGAATGGAATCCGCTCTCGCTTCGATCCTTGGTGCTGCCCAAGACGTGACGAAAAACTCGACCACTCTCGCCCGACGAGCCCATGACGCTGAGTTCGCAGGTCAGAGAGCCGAACCTAGCGAGATCGCCACCAATATTGGTATCATCATCAGTGCGTTCGCTGGCTCCGCGTTCCGAAGACGCCGAATTCTAACGTATTTCACGTAGCTGTCGCTGTTGTCTTCTCGGTCCTTGGTCTCCTATGCGTTCTTGACAAGCGGAAGCGCGCCAGGATCACCGATTCATACAAGGGCATGGGGCAGCTCGTCTAACAGCTCCGACGATGAGGTTAGTTCGCCCCTAACAGAAATGTGCCCTGATGAAGTAATTAATGATTTGTTGCGCTCATGTCAGACCCGCCAAGTACGATGTATTGTGTATTGTAACTCCTGTGGAGAGATGCCGCAATGTTGGCTTGGGGTTTGTCCTTGGTAGTGTCTGAAATAGAACACCCCTCATTCATTCGTTCCTTTCCCTGTAATATCTTGCGTGTAACATCGGGCGCACACCTTCGAACGCCGCACTCGTTGCTGCCCAGACGCTGTTGCGAGGGACACTCCATGAGAGAGCTCAATATCCGAACCTCTCAGGGCGTTCCGAAGCCTCGGAACCCTGACCTCGTCTCTCTCTTAAAGACCTTTGTCGTTAGCGTCTCCATCCCGCAATCGTATTTCGTCGTCCTCCCTCTTCCTCGCCACACGCTCCTTTCTTGTCGCTCCTTTTTAAAAAGTATCGAGTCTCGTCTTTTCCCTCTTAAAACAAGGTCCATTGGTATAGAGCCCGCGGCGACTGCATGGCCCCAATCACTGTACTCCTTAACAAGCGATCAAAAGATTCGAACCCAGATGCAATAGACACCTTGAACAATAGTATAAATGCGGGCAATTATGTCGGGCTTGCCTTGAGTAAGTTTCTTTCTCCGAACCAAATAAAGGTGGCATCGCCAGTTAATTAATCGCCCTCCCGACCTTAGCTATCCTTGTCGTGGTTGTCCTAGTCGGCACAATTATCTTCTCCGTGAGGAAACGAAGACTGCGGAGAGCGCAAGAAGAGATTAAGAAGCAGACGGGGGAATCGGTATGCAGGGCAGAATTATTAAACCTGTACGGGGTAAATGCTGAAGCCCTTCCGTCAGTTTTCCATTAGCGACCTGAAGCAAATGAAAGCATCAGGTACTCCCGGTCGTAGTGATTTTTCTCCTGGACGCATTTTAGGAGTGTAGGACTCTCAAGTTCCGGATGTTACAAATTAATACCCCCATTCACCCATCCAGTTTCCTGTCAACCATCGTTTGTTGTTCATTGGATCATTTTTTCACTTGTGCATGCCATTATCCGTCACTCTCCCTTCCCCCTTTCCCTTCACGTACATCCTGTATTTGTAGAACAACGCCATTGAAATCGGCATAACGCTGGTCGTTCCACTCGAATACGCCCCACAGAGCCCAGACAATGCCCTCTCTGATGCCTTGAAAACCCATTCGAGAAATAAACCTCCCAGCCAGCGGTCGAAGACGGTGGCCAGCAGGGCCATCGCAGCCCGGGCCCGAGATACGAGGTCGGCTTCTCCCGGATGGCTAGTTTGAATACATACAATCAAATGATGCGTCGAAGAAAGGGAGGCTGGATTCGCCACTCGCAAGCTTGTTTGATATCAGAAGGCTTAATGTAAGTAGGGGCAGGGTGGCGCTTTGTGTCGCTTTTTGGTTCGAGGAGCGCGCGTACGGAGACCTCGACGCCGTCACTATCACCCAGTTACTTCACGTCTCCTCATCCACCCCATGCAACGACGATAGCCGGATTAAACCCCGGCATGGTGATGTCCAAGCGCTAATGGAAGGCAGCTTAACGAGAGTGACGATATGATTAGTGAAAGGACTCTCCCGAAGGAAAGAACGTGCCCTTCGAATTATCGGTGAAAGTTACCTCGAATGGCATCTATAATCCCACCAACTGGCGTCCTCGTGTAACCCTCCACATCTCGGTCAATTCCAGCTCCATGCCTGGGGAAATCCATACGCCTATCCAACCTTGATCAGTGAAGCATGGCAAGGTATCGCGAGGTACCACCCAATGATGGGTCTCTTAAATGGGACATCGTGAAAGGAATAACTGACCTGTCGAGACCGTCGGCTAACACTAGACTTTGCTTCGGACTAATATCACTTCCGGGCACATCGTGGCACTTTCCTATAGACACGGCGAACTCTGGCAAAGTTCAAATAACCGCTTCGTATCACAACCGTTTTAGGCCGGTGTCCTTTGTTCCAGTCTGAGTTCGCCGCATGGATCAGACTTCCTCACAGGCCCGACCCATAACTGGCGCCAGCCCCTACCGAAGTCGGCTTCGCGCCACCCTATAAGACGCAATATATTCAATTTTGGGACACGTTTAGTCCGGTTTTTATTCCCTTTTTGTTGAATAAAGTCGCGTTATTCTAATACCCGTTCCTTCCACAGGACCTCTATAAGACGGGATAGGCAGTCTATGGGCGACACTCCCTTGCCTCACCAACATCCCTTTCATTCAAATTTCTCGAGCCTGATATTGGCCTCCCCTCCCACTACGCACCTCGCTCCCTCCTGACGACTTGTCCCTCCATGTCCCTCGTTACCAGCCTCTTTCCCGCTTCCCCTTGGGCGTTGGGAGCGCTCCTCATCAGCTCTGCCATTGCTCTGAAATTCCTCCTCATTGGTCGCCGGGAGAAATTCTTGCCTCCTGGACCACCCACTAAGCCGTTGCTGGGAAACATTCTCGAATTCCCAACGCAGGTTGCGCATTTCAAGTACACCGAGGTAAGCGCAGCATGGTCTCGGCCCACGCCGCTTCCCTCTGACCCTAACGTCTTGTTGCTAGTGGGCCCGTAAATATGGTGACGTGATTTCTCTCAAAATTGCTTCGGGAACAATTATCGTTCTCGTACGTCAACTTGCTTTCCGTTGCCTCGTTCCACCTACTCAAGCTCAAAAATTCCCGCCTTATCTCACCTGCTGGTATATCACATTTCCAGACGAGCGTTCAATCTATTCGCGAGATCTTTGAGAAACATAACGCTATCACTGCCGACCGACCACCCCATGAGTTGACAGAGCAGCTGACGGGCGGGAACCACATCCTTTTCATCCACTATGGTGAGCTTGATCTCGGATCAACCTATTTGGATCGCGTTACTGAGAACGGCTGCTCGTTGGCTATAGGACCGACGTGGAAGATCCTTCGCCGGACTTCATATGAAATGCTCAGCCCATACGCTGTCTCCCTCACACTACCTATTCAAGTTGCAGAGTCGACGCAACTCATGTTCGACTTTCTTCAAGATCCAACTGTAAGCCCTCGTCTCCCTATCTGCCTCTTGCACCCTTCACAACTCTTTGTATATCCGGGCTTCTCCAGGACTGGTATGACCACTACTCTCGCTACGCCCTCTCCGTCATCATGTCCGTCGTCCACGGCCAGCGGTGTCCTCGCTATGCAACACCACGAGCCCAAAACCTCATCATCAATCTCAAGACGTTCTCTCAGCTTGTCCGACCTGGTGAAACTCCCCCGCTGGACCTTATTCCCGCTCTCAAATACGTCCCCGAACGGTTCGCGTCATGGAAGACTACCTTGAAGAATCTGAGGAAAGCTCAAAGGGAATATTACGGCGGGCTGATGGAGGAGACTAAAAAGCGTATGGAGCGAGGAGACGGGAATGGTTGCTTCATGCAGAAGGTACTGGAGAGACAGGAGGAGTTCAAGTTGACGGATGAAATGGCGCTGTACGTGTTCATACTATCATCGTCCGTCTCACTCTATTTTGATGCTCAAACCTTCTCTAGCTATATGGGCGCGGCGATGCTTGAAGCCGGCAGCGACACTTCGGCATCGTATCTCCAGAACGCTACTCAACTCCTCATCATGCACCCCAAAGTCCAAGAAAAAGCGAAAGAAGAGCTCGACCGCGTCGTCGGACCTGATCGCATGCCCCAACCCAGCGACATAAAGAATCTTCCTTATGTCCAGGCTGTAATAAAAGAGGTAGGTCTGGTTGCGGCTCGCTGGCATGGACGGCTTGGCTAACCAGAGCTTGCTCGATCAGGTGCACCGAATCCGGCCAGTTGTCACCACTGGAGTTCCTCACGTCGCAAATGCGGACATCAAGGTACGGTTGCCCGGGTTTAATACGATGCCCCTCTTACTTACTCCGAGCGTCTAAACCCAGTACGGCGGACACACCGTCCCGAAAGACTCGATCATCTTCGCCAACATCTGGGGTGTCTACAACGACGAAAACCTTTTCTCTAACCCATCCGAGTTCAACCCTGATCGGTACCTGGAAAACCCTTATGGCCTCAAGAAGGAGCACGGGAGCTCCTCTAAGGACTGGGGACTTCTCGATGACATGGACTTCGGCTTTGGAAGGCGAAAGTGTCCAGGAATCCACATTGCTAAAAACTCAATCGTAAGCACCTCTATATAACCTTCCCCGAGCACTCCGCCTAATAACGAGAATTCAGAGCCTGAACGTGTCTCGGCTGCTCTGGGGCTTTGACCTGTCCAAGGCGAAGCGGGAGGACGGCACGGAGATCGAGCTGGACTTCCATGACCTTGAACCTGTGAGTGTCCCTGACACATATTTTTGCAAGAAACGTCGACTGAACTTCATTTGTACAGACCGTAACGAGCACTCTCAGGCCATTCAAATGCTCAATCAAACCTCGTTCGGAGCGCCATGCTGCCGTTATTCGCCGAGAGTTCCATGAGGCCACGGCCGCCTTCATGCCATTTGAGCAAGAGCTGACTGGAACGGACAAGGAGTATGTACGCCGTGTACGCGAGGACCTTATATAATTATTTTATTACTTTCCTGTACTTTCCTTTCATTTCCTTTGTGTTTTTTTAGATAATTATGACATTCGCGCGATTAACACCACTCGAAAATGATTGCGCAAGCGTGCAATGTGTATGTATAAGTGTCGAGAGGTGAGGGTGTGGCCCGGTGCTAACATCGGAAGGCAGGTAAGGCTACAGTGGACGATCAAAAGTGCAAAGGTAGAACGACAGGAGTGCAAAGGCGAAAGCGGAGAAAAGCAGTGAAAGCGGTCGCGAAAACGGAACAAGGAGCGAAGAAAACAGCCATGAGCGATGCAAAGCAGACCCCAGTCCGAGAAGGAAAGAACAACCGATGAACGACGTCTAGGCATCCAAAGTATTAGCAAAAGGTGATGGAAAGTGTACGTGAAAAGGAAATTAATAAAAAAGCGATGACATGCCAAATAAAAGCCAAAGTAGAAGGGGGGAATAAGTCCCAGACTTGCGGGAGTGTGAAACGAAGAAAATGGTCTAATGGGGCGAGTGAGGAGGAAGGCAAGAAGCGTTTCTGGGAGTCCCACAGGACTGCGAACGGAGATTACCATCCGGCCAAACGTCGGGACAAAACGGGCAAAATGAACCGCACATAGCCCAACTCGAATCGAATCGATGGACGGCCACGCTTCCAATGAGGAAGGACCGTCCCCCGAAAGTCGATGAGTCAAAGGCCCGGGGTCCTGCTTTCGCCCGCTTCATCTGACGGGGTTCGGCGTCTTTCTCCAATAGGCGTCAACTTGGTAAGATTTCAGAGCGTGCTTCAGGGTGTGAGTGAGAATGACAAAATGCGGGGTGTCCTAGGATCATGTAATCGTAGTCCAGACGATCGGTAGAAACAGCTGACTATGCTGGGAAAGGTGAAGTTGATTGGCTTGCAAGAACTTCGCCCCGCTGTAGGAGTGTTTTGAGTGAGATGGGAATTAGGAGAATAACAAGAGTGGAATTAAGAATAAGTAAACAGGATATCACAGATACCGAGAACAAGTGAAAATTCACCTTAAGTGTCGGAGACCGAAAAGAAATAAGAGACAACCCGAAGGTCGTTGGAAGAAAAAAAGGTTGTTCATGGTGGGCATGGGGTCAACGTAGAAGGCTTAAAGCATCGAGTCATGGATAAAAATCTTGCTCCTCATGGGGTATTCCGCTGCGACGGGCTTTCTTTTTTTGTGAAAAGGGATAAATGGAGGGGAAAGTGCCGAAATGATCTGTCCACGAGCCAAAACAGGAATAAGGGAAGATGAAAGATTGACAAGCGCGCGAAAAGCGAGAATCATCGAGCAAACGATCCTCGTTCCACTGCGAGTCAAGCTGCCATCCGATACCAAGACCACACTCTCTCCTCATGTCACCTGCCCATTTCTCGCAGGATCCGCGTCCGCACACGACCCAAGGACTGGCCGAGCTCATTCCGACCTTGAAGCTCGGGTCCGACGCCCCAGAATGCATCGTGGGGAGAGGCAAAGATGAGCTCGGAAGGGTAAGTGTTGATCAGTTCGTGGCGAAGGTTTGGGTGCTGAGCGAATTTCATATACATGATCTCGTCCATCTATTGGGTGAACATAGAAAACAGTCAGATCTCAATGCAAAATCTCACGACGTCGATCACAACCCAGACACATACCCATTTCGTGCGCATCTCTTTCCAATCTGGTCGCGCCTGCTTGTTCAACTGCCGTCCTTCAAGGACGGCGTCGGCTGGATGTTGGGAGATCGTTCGTATACGTTCAGCGAGTGCCGGTTCGCCTCCCCTGCCCTTTGAAGGCAGGAACTTCATGCTCTGATAGAGATGCTCCGCAGTCGGATATAGCTGCTTCCTGTACAGAATTTTGTGCGGGGAGAAGGTAGTGAAGCCATATCCGGGGGCGTCTGGATGGTAGAAGTAGGATGGAGGTGGACGGGCTTGCTGTTGCTGGGCACCACGCGGAACGAGCATATAGGGTGGTGATATGGGACGATGTGCTGACGAAGTGGATTGCTGCATAGAGGGTCGTTGAGTAAGTGACGCATTTGGGTCGTGGCCGGGTTGTGAGTTCGATCGTGAATGGCGACGGGAGTGGAACAAGGAGGAGAACAGGCCTCCCTTGGCCTTTGACTTGTCGTGATCTGGGTCTTGCAAGGCGTTTATCTGCTGTTGCTGTTGGTTGTACAGAACACCGAAGGGGGTTGTGACCACTTGCTGAGGAGGGTTGGTGGTCGAAGCCGAGGAATGAGATGAGAACGAAGACGAAGGTTCGTCAGCTCGCGCCACGAAGACATCTCGCCCGGCTGTTGTGTCCACCTTTCCTTTGCCTTTGGTCTTGCTGCGTATTAGCTCTTCAGCAGGAGCAGGGACGAAGGGTCGAGGATTGGAGTAATAGACGCGAGAGAAGTCGGACTTGGATATGTAATCCTTTGGTGGAAGAGGCAGAGGATTTCGTAGGGGCTGAGGCGCCGGAACCGTCACTGCGCAGCGTCGTCATTATTAGTATAAAGTTCGCAGCTGACGAAATTCCACGGACTCACTGGATCGCTGGTGAAACTGAGCATCCTCTGAACCGTAAGCCCTGCGTACCCTCTGAGCATGCCTCTCGGTGATCCTTGCGGCACTCTCTGGACTGCGAGCGGATTGAGATCGTTGGACCACGGGTGTCTTTGTCTTTGAAGGCGGTGGCGGCGGTGCTCGTAGCTGCTCCGGCTCGTCGATTCCATATTTGGTTCTTGATCGCACGACGGTCGGTAATGACGGTGGTGAAGGTTGCGTAGTAGTCAGGACTGGTACTACAGGCTCAGGCTTGGGCTGGGGTTGTTGTTTCCGGCTGTTGCTCCGAGCTACTCTTGACGAACCAACCCCCATCTGTGATAGCTGTTTCTAGTCGTCGGCGATGGCGGCAAAGAGGTGAAGACAGCGGCGGTGGTGGAATAGGCGGGTGGAGACGGAGGGGAGGAGGGGCGTAGCAGGTGGTCGTCTGGAAGGCTCGCTTTGTGAGAAGGAGTGACGGAGTGATACTTAGTAGCGAATTCTCGCGCGGGTAACACTTTTGGAATATTACGTTGCGGGCTCCAGGTGGGGGACGTTAAGGTTTTTTCGTGATAGACGAGATGAGAGGTGAGGTGAAGGCGGGCGACGATGGTGAGGGAGGGGGGAAGGGGGGAAGGGAAGGGAGAAGAGACGAATGAAGTCCCTGCAGCACACAAATTTTACCAGAGGCTGCGAAGCTTCCCCGCTGTAGGCTGCCTCGAGCCTGACTATTCCATCTGCGGGCATTCAACACACTCGCCAAACCCTCCTGCCCGCTTCCCGCTGATGTCGCTTGATTCACAGGACGGCCTGCAGGCTACCTCGTGCCTTTGCTCTGTGACCGCGTGTTCAGTGTCCGGGGGTCTGGTCCAACACTCCAACATGCGGCCGCGGATTGCCATCAAGCGCGTCCAAACCATCCGAGGTAGAAAACTCCACTTCACTGCCTTCTTGCCGGGGGATGAAGGAAAGTCGAATCGGGAAGCACCAAGACCCTCAAGCAATGACGATAGACGACCCATCGGACCGGATTAGGGCAAGGAGGCAGGCAGCAAGCAAGGAATGAGTTATACACGAGATTTCTACAACAATAAAACATACAGTTTGAACGAAATAGAATGAGAGGGGTAGCTGTGTCGAAGCCAAGAACTCGAAAGGCAAGATAGAAAGATAGGAGACTTCGAGTAATGGATGGATCCAGTCGAACACCACAATGCAGCCACCCACAAGGCAATAAATAGAGCATGGACTTGGAAGTTTCGACTCGTCACCATACCAGTAGGGTGATGAGTGTCTAGAAATGTGTGGTTGCGCTTAGCTTGGGGGAGGATGTGCGGACAGATGCTTTTGAGCGACGGGACCATCACGATCCGTGCAAGGGCCGAAACCTCGACGTGCCATTTCGAGGCAACGTGCAACTACAGCGAAGAGAAGCACGTTGTTAGTGTCGAAGGATCCACGACAAGGGAGTCGGCAAGTGGCTTGGGGCTTACAGGTGCAGCGACGCTTCAGAGCTTATTCAGTGCAAGGCCAGTATGTGACATCTTGATATTTGTACCCGATGCGATGAGAGCTTGTCGTTTCTTATCCCAAATCTAGACGAGGTAAGTATTAGTCAGCATTGGGCACAGTGGAAGGCGGAGAACCGGTCGGCCAGTACCTCACACCGAGCGGTGGCCGACCGTCCTCCGACAGCCACCGAGCTCGACTTAATCTGCAATGTTGAACCTCTGGTGACAGGGACGGTATAATGAGGGTAACGTTAGCTCCGGTGACAGAGACCGAACAAGGATTTTCAGGCTCACGCGAGAGCTGGGGAATGAAAGACCACGTTAAGCCCTTGAGTGATCCCTCCTGAACCCCATTTTTCGTCAGAGAGAACGATCAACGGGAGAGTCGTGCAACTGTCGAAACGATGTCGGGTTGAAAAGTCTGCGTTAGGAATCACAATCCCCCAGACTATGATGGGAGGGCGCCGAATGGACATACACGTCGATCAGGAAACCTGAGCAGCCGCCATGCAAAGTGCCAAATGCGTTGATCATATCTAATCATGGAGAACGGAAGCAAAAGCGACCGTGCACCTGGTCAGTATTGCAAGCCCCCGCCAGTCGCAGCGCACGCGATTGCTCGCCAATTTCCAACGCACCTTCTTCCACAGCAACCTCACATTCCACCTCGGCAGTCTTCCTCTTCTGATTTCCATCTGGGGAGGATGAAGTATCCACCCGAACGACCTTTAACCTCTGCCCGATGCTCCCGGCAAACCAAGATGCCTTGCGCATCCAGTTGACCAACGCAGCGATCAACACCTGCTTCTCTGCTTCGCTTGCAGTCCCCTCTGGCATGTCGGCCGCGTAGCGATAACCCAGGTCACCCTCTTGGGGCAACGTTTGCCCCGCTGTCGGCGATGCATCGGCGAGATTCCAGTTCACATTCAAATTTGACATATCTTTTGCCGTTTTTTCGTCCAGAGCACGATTTCAAGAAGGGTCCGAGTGTCCTTGAGTAGGAAAAGAGAGTGAAGGAGTGAAGCAAGCAAAAAATAGTGAGATAAAGCGAGGAGCGGGGCGGAGAAATGGGGGATGGAGCGAAGGGGAGCCGGGGGACGAAGGGACGATTAATCCCCAGGTTTGGCTGGGTTTTTAAAACGACAACGGCAACGAAGAGCACGCTTCGATTTTGCGTTGGGTGGACGCGGCGTCATCTGTGCCCTGGTGAAAAGACCAGTGGCCGGGCGGGTCGCGGCTTGATTGAATGGAAAAAGAATTCCTGGATCCTGATCAAGGCTCGTGAGAAGTTGATGCCGCCCCAGAAATTCGCAGTAGGCCAGGAAAAAAAATTGGACCCGGAAGAATACATCACATATCCCAGCCAAAGGTATCTCTACGTGAGCCGACGTCGGTCTCGGTGGCCCAACGAAATAGAAATCGTAGAAGAATAAGAGTCAAAAGAGGGAGGTGGTGGTTTTTACGCCGCCCAAGCTACACGGCTCGAAGATCTCCGCATGGAAACGTTATCGCTCCCGAATGGCATTACGAAGAGGCAGAGGGTTGAACCAGCCGAAATTACCAGCCAGAAGCATAAGTTAAACGACCGAAATTACCAAATGGTAGAGCTGAGCCAACCGGGAGCCTCGGTCTACATACTCCGCCCGTGTTACATTTTCCTAAGCCTCTTACGAGGGGGCTTGGCTTCTTCGGCCTGCGGCAAGCTATCACCCGTATTCCGGCTTTTGGCAAGAGAAGCTTGTTTAATCTTCTGCGGAACGTTCCTCCAGTATATCTCTTCGCGTTCACCCTTCACCAACTTCGCCGTTATCCTCTTCTTGAACATTTCGGGAGTGACGAATTGCGTTATTTCGTCGTCTGAAGGTTCGCGTTGGCATTGGACGTATTTGGTAAAGTAGTGAACCATCCGGTCTGCATGCTCAGGACCGGACAAGCGAACGTAGCACTTCGGGAAGGATAGTTATTAGGGACTGACTGCGAAAACTGATCCCGGGCACTGTTACTTACCGAGTCTAGACCTTTTGTCCAGTCCACATAATCGATTTCACTCCCGTCGTGGTGTTTCTTGGTAAACGGAAGGCTTAACACCTTCTTTAACGTGGTCTTGTTAGTCCCAGGATGGACGTTCCGAACGAAGACTAGGCATCCTTGAGGGTAGTCCGACTGTGTAGGGCCAACGTGATTGGTTGCCACGGAGGCCAGTTCGTTCGACAACTGTGGCTGAGCTCCCTTCTCCGCTTTGCCCTCTCTTGTTTTTGGTGTGATCCTCGAAGACGAACGGGCGGTGATCTCGGGTTCCGGTCGAGCATTGAGTCTTGCGATCAGAACGTCTCGATAAGCAAGGTACTCATCCCTTAGCTCCGCCCAGCGTTGGCTGAAAATTAATTCCTCCAAAGGTTAGTCTCTTGGAGAAACCAAGGTAAAGGATAGAAGACTTACTGTGTAATCGCCCGGAACCCACAGCGTCTCGCAAGCGCAAT
>KN822966.1:221221-239228 GCA_000827465.1 Tulasnella calospora MUT 4182
GTCGCATAGCCGCGGAGCATCGCACCAACAGGTCTAGGTGGTGAGGTACAGGTGAAGCGTCAGCCAAAATGTTATCTGCAGACCGATTTCAGACCGACCTTGGGATCCAGCCTACGCCAGGCCGGGCCTTTTGGTGTTTATCTTCTGTAGGATAAAATGTTGAGAAGGATATCTCCTCGAGTGTTAGCGCTGGTGTTTCTCCATCCTGTAACCGCGCTTTGCCAATTATTCGCGGCGTGGAAACCTGAAACGTGTGCTCAGAGAATCCGACTGGATACCGTCCCAATGGTTTTGGGAGACGCATTTGAAGAGCCCAGGAGGTTGTAGAGGTGGTTGTGGTTGGGAAAAGACAATGGACACGGAGGCCGCAAAGAGTTTCATTTTCGGAGGGTCGGATACTGTTGGGGGCCGGTTCGGCAATAGGTAACGCTGCGGAAGAGGACCCCGAATATCGGCATCATTATGTCAGCCTGACCACTCGGCCTTCTGTCACCCCCTAGAATGTTTGTTTTCTACTCACCACCGGACGCCAATGAACTTCACGACTTTCTTAGTAGAGCTATCGAGAGCTCTCGTATCTAATAATGGGAATCGTGTTGCGTACCTTCTAAGTGCCACAGGTCCTGGTGCTCAGGAGCTGTTGAAGGATTTGAAAGAGACGACCGTACGCCATACCTTTCCTATTCACGCTATGACTTGATCACAATATTTCTCCTTCGTAGAGGTTGGGTTTGCTGAAGTACCAGAACGTGGTTGAATCGCCATGGGACGAAGTCGGCATTGCACACGTGCAAGTCATTGTCCGCATTTCGGAAGGCAACTTTGTCGATGCTTATACGGAGCAGGCAACAATGGCTAAGTAGGTTGTTACTCCTTACAAGAAGCAATAACTGTAATAATGCGACTATGCTTATTTCAGGGCATTTGAACGCGCGTTCATCAGCTTGCAAGCCTGGGTCTTGCCTGCACTGTTTATGGTATTGAAGGACTTGCGAGACCTCGCCGAAAAGGTGAGTGACGGCTGCCACTAGGTTTGCTGACTTATCTACTAAATTTATTTTGGCTGTTTGTAGGCCGACGATTCCCGCTTTCAGCAGGGGCAAGGATCTGACTCGCCTTCACTTGAGGATGCGGCTCGGATATGCAACAAGGCGTTTACGGATTGTGTAATGGATAGGTTGGTCTGAACCACCCACCGGAAACTACTTTGCTGATACGTTGTCGTCTTGGACTCAGGACAGTCGGGGATGAATCACGAAAATGGGGCATTTATCATGTTGTTGGACTCATTTTCAAATGCTATTTCAGCGTAAGAGTGTTGAACCCCCAGCGTCGAACCCTAATCATATGATTTCTTAGGTGAACAAAATTGCTCTGTCAAGAAATATTATCCGGGCTCTGAGCGCAAACAAGGACATCCCACCGATACAGGAATACCCTCGGTCCGACCAAGTAAGAATCTAAATCAAATCTGTCAGCGGCCGTCAAAACTCATCCTTCAATTCCGTAGGTTACGTTCAAGTACTACGTCGGAATGCTCAGCTTCCTCAACGAGCGTTATGACGAGGTATGTATGCATTCGATGTGGAAATGAGGAGACACGCGGTTTGCCTGATCTCAAATTTTTAGTCAGAACAAGAGCTTACTTTCGCGTTCGATGTGTGTCATCGTGGCGCAACCCGAAATCAAGAGTAAATTGTACTTGAATTGCCTCAGCAAGCCTGCCGCTGACACTTGGTGGTACAGGTTGATTCTCAATTACCTCATACCTCTCCAACTCATGAGGGGCAAGTTACCGTCTCCTGGTTTGCTCCAATTATTCCCTCGACTGGAGGAGCTGTACACACCGTTCCTGAAAGCCATTCGAAGCGGCAACGTTACCGAATACGATGCTGCTTTAGACTGGGCGGAGCCACGTTTGGTCGAAATGGGTGTATACCTCGCCGTCGAAAAGGCGAGAGAGTTATGCATGCGTGGTTTATTCCGCAAAGTGTACGTACTCATATGGCCTCCTCATTCCAAGGTTTGCCACTAACATTCCATCGATATCAATGTATTGCTCCAGATGGAAGCTCCTTAACAAGGACTCACGTATCCAGATCGAACAATTCCACAAAGCCTTTCGGCTCTTGGGTCAAGATATGCCTATGGAAGAAACAGAGTGTTTGTTGGCCAACATGATCTTCAAGGGCTACATCAAGGGCTACATATCACATGAACGACAAACTGTGGTTCTTGCTAAGGGAGATGCTGCATTCCCAAAAATAAATGGTATCAAGAGAGCTTGAACAAATGCTACGCTTGTCTTTGCCATCGTTTTTCACGTTGCTAGAAAAGGAAAGTAGAAAGCTGGTTTGTCTATATAAACTGTGGGAAACTGCGGAAACTACTGTGTTTGGCTGTGAGGCGCAGGGGAAATCCCTTGCACCTGTTGCCACCACTATATTCTTTTCCCCCGCTCTTGGCAACCTCGTACTCTTGACCACCTTGTGGCACCATACACATTTTTACATCGACCTCGACCGCTATTGAACTGAATCTCTGATCATCGCTCAACCCAGACCAGTGAGTCTTCCGCTATCCCCTCATATCTCCCTCCTGTATCAAATACTTAGAATACCTGTAGTGGGAAACAATCAAAGCAATCCCAATCCTTCTTCCCGGCCGAGTCGCTCCGGTACTCTCATTGGAACATCGTCTAGAAAGCGCCGATCCAGCTATGTAGCCCAAGATTCCCAACCCGCTCCCGCTCCCGATCCTGTGCCATGGACGGCGCCGCCCGATGCCCCTTCCTTCGCGGCTCAGAGTGCGAGTGGTCCACCTCCAGCGCCACCACCATATGCTATGACGGACCCAGAACCCGGAGTACCCCCACCAGTGCCTCCTAGAGACAGGACGTTCCGCGGTAAATCAAACAATTTCGGTTGGCAAGACTCGCCAGTCTCTGGGAGGGCAAGCTACCACCCCCCAAGCTCCTTCAACAGTGGGGTGACTGCGGCCCCGGCGGATAGCAATGGAGCTGCGCGAAATCGCATCCGCTCTGATTTCGCGACCTCTGGCCAACAACATGGACATTCCAGAAGTGCCTCGGCCGGTCACCGACCTCCTCCGAGGGTAAATTGGCGAGCGGGTCGATCACCTGTCGACCCAACGTCTCCAACCAGCAACTCTGTAAGCGGTCGGCCTCCGCTCCCTGACCCTCGCGATTCTCAAGAGAGTCGCAGCTCTGGAGGGTCGATGAACACTAGAGGAGCATTCGTTTCGAGAGACATTGGTCTCGAGTCAATACTTGGTAATCCTGTTCGATCAGAATCACCACCTCCAGCGTCGTCAGGACCGCGACCCCCTACTGTACCACCAAGGCGACGTCCTTCGATCGAAGACCCCCTAGAACTGCTGAGGCGCTACGATACGGTTATAATAGTAGATGGTACACTTTTCCATCCTTTTTTGCAACCCACTTAGTCACACTTATGCCCGTCTCACGCCTTAGACTCGACCTCGATGGACGGGCCACTCTGGTTTGAAGCTCGAGATGCCCTGGCGGGAATAGCGGAAGTTGCCGCACGTTATGACTTAGACGGCATAGACGTACATTTCTTGAATAACCCAATAGTTGGACGTGGTTTACGGGTAAGTTCACAATACTTTACGCCCATGGCTTGTTTATTGTTCGCTGACCTGATCGGTCACCGACAGAATGGCGCCGAGGTGAAACAGCTTTTTGATCAAACAGCCCCTTATGGCATTACACCCACTGGAGAGAAACTAGAAGAATTGCTCCTTGAATACCTCCTGAAACTTGAAGATGCTAAAGCTGCTCAGCTTGGTGGCGATGCAGGGGCATTGAAAAGGGTTAAACCTGTGAGCTTCCTCGTCATCACCGATGGTACGCCCTCGATCTAGAAATTACCAAAACGTGAAACGAAAGCTAAATCTCTCGGAACGCTGCTCTTTCTTGACGTCTCTAGGGGCAGCGACTGACGACCCGGAATCCGTGATCGTTCAGGCTGCAAGGCGCCTGGATGAAGGGCGTTTCCCCTTGTCCCAAGTTGGCATTCAGTTCGTACAAATTGGGACAGACGATAACGCTGCCGAGGCTCTCCGAGTGCTGGATGACGATTTGGCTACAGTTCACGGTGTCAGGGTATGTACATGCGTCGTCTCTTTCGCTATCAACGAAGTAGCTGACAGAGTTGCCGAACAAAGGATATTGTGGATACGTATCCTTACACCGCTGAAGGTAGTCAATTGACTGCTGATAGTTTAGCTAAGATTCTTCTGGGAGGAATTAACCGCCGGTTGGATCGAAGGAAGCCGTCTATGGGATGAAGCTACGGATGGATTCATTTCCTCAGTGAGGACGTTTCCGTGTTATCTGTGTACATGTTTCAGGGACCCAGGCACCTATGTACGAACATATAATTTAGGACAAACGAAATACCTACCGTTCCGTCTCATTGAGATCCAGAAACGGTCTCGGCTTGTCCTTTGGGAGGTACTTGCTATTTCGAGCAACCTTCTCCCTTGGTATGGTCTGGAGAGATTTGATTGTGGGTAGCTCCGCCGCTGTACAGCGAGCGGCTTTAGCACAGAGGCCAGGAGACGTACTGTGTGACCATCCGGAGGTCCAGCTTCTGGTGAAGGTCCTGGGTTTGCTTCTGAGCAGAGCTGGTGTTCAAAAAGTGAATTGATTTCGCAGACTTCCCACCCATATTCCTGCCGACCGAACAGGATGACCTCTTCCGTTGACCAAGCCAAATTCTCTCACGGGCAGCAGACTAGCGTACACGTTCACCCAAAAGCCTGTATTATAAGAGAGAACGACGATTCACTGGCTCCAGAGAATATCGGCCGACTTCCTCATGTCTTCTTCCACCTCGACCGCCGACGCTCCAACAGACTCCCTCCGCCCTCCTAGCTCCGTCCCACCTCGTACAGTCGCATCCGAACTGAGCAGCATCTTTGCATTTCGCCCCCCTTTTCAAGCAGAGGACTCGGGGGGCTCCTCGCCAGCAGACTTCCTCGTCGATATCAACCGAGCATTTGGTTGTCACTCCTCCTACGGGGCTTCCTTTGAGTGGACTCGCGGTCTTTAATGGTCATCAACCTACCCGAGATCATCTCCCGGTCTCATCTCCGAACACATCGTCATCCGCTCCGACCTTTGGATTCTCTCCACCTGTATCACCGCCGACGGACGGTCATGCCTCTCCATCACATACGCTTTCTTTATGGGATACATGTACGCCATGACAGGGCAGCTTGGAGGCAATAATTTGATCGCTCAGATTATTGCCGGAAGCCTGATCCCGGGATCAGCGATCGGAAACATGGTCGGGAATCTTGAAGCGCTCCACCACTCCTAAATAACATCATCCCAATCCAGATTTTGAAAGGAATTGCTGTGCAAAGCGCCACTTTGATGGTCTCGAACACTGAAAACCTTAAAATAGCGCACTATATCAAATACGGCGAGAAACCGGTGTTCTTTGGTCAGCGACCAACTACGCCTGCCATGTAACACCGTCTGACATTGCCCGTTCAGTTCAAATCGTGGGCGCTCTTGTTGGAGTTTCAATGCAAACTTTGGTAAAGGGGAGATTGTTCAGCGACGTCCACGATATTTGTGATCCAAACCAGCCAAATTTCCTTTCATGTCCGATGACCTCAACGCTCTCCACAGCTTCGATGATGTGGTAAGGGTCTAGACATCTCTTTCTGCTCAACTTGCTCATTTAAATACTAAAAGGGTTTAATCGGTCCTACACGGCAGCTCGGCAGAGGGTCAAACTATGCTGCTCTGCCGTACGCCGCGGTGGTCGGTGCAATCCTGCCCGTTCCATTCTGGCTGTGGCTCAAATGCCATCCAACTTCGCGGGTCAGATACGGTGCGGTGACTGGGTTGGTTACCATTCATGACCGGTACTAAGCGCACGCCTCGTGCTGTAGATCACATCCCTGTTCTGCTTAGCGGCCCTAGTATGCGGATCCCTACCGCTGGTGGTATTAACTTCTCCTCTTGGTTTTTAACTGGGTTTATATTCCGTAAGTGCGATGACTCATCGGATTTCTATCTTATGTCTTAGAACCATACAACGTATTTAGAATACTGGATAAGGAAGACGAGGTTCACGTGTTGGGCGAAATACAATTATGCCCTAAGCGCCGCATTGGACGTAGGTGAATAATGCACAGCTTTTACGGGTAGGGTCTAGAGCGCTGGCTTATAGCAGACTGCTTAGGGACGATACTGGGAGTTCTTGTGACCTTTTTGGCATTTCAACTGCCCAAGTCCGGTCCCGTCACTTTGGATTGGTGGGGAAACAGGGTTTGGATGAAAAGTGAGTATCGCCGATATTGCAACACTGGATCAATAAGCATGACCTTGCCGCAGCGGCCGATTTTGCAGGAACACCGTATTACAATACAGATCCCGCCAAAAGGTTTTAACGTGACCTTGAATCGTCAGAGCGCCCCTAAGCAAAGACCTTATGTCATTAGACAATCACATGCATTGATATATTTGACATCCATCTCCATTTTCAAGCAATCGCCCCGAACCCCGAGATTAGCAAAACCTATCTATCCCAATCCTCCAAAGAAAAGGCTAGAATCGCGTACGTCTTCAGCGATCCTTCTGCCGCACCCGATAGCGCCTCCACAGATCGGGCGAGCAACCGCATCAGGTTGTCCAGGCGAACGTTGCAGTCGTCAATCCGAGACAACCACGAATTTCCGGTCAGACCGCCAGATGCGTCAGGCTGTTGCTCATCCATAGCGGTTGATAAATAGCTCAGGTCGAGATCTTCGGAGCTATCGCTAGAGCTGTCGGCCAGCTGCGTGTCGACTGTTTCAGAGGTGAAGCTGATTACGTTCCGCCGGAGCCTCTTTTGAGACTGACGGAGCCGCTGCTTTTGTCGCCTCCCTCTTTCCGCTAGCCGTTCGTCTCGCATTGCCAACGAGGACAAGTCAATAGACACGTCGCTGCTGGCGGTATCAAAACAACGGCGGGCGGTCAGGGTGACATCAAGAATGGCTACAACAGCTTTATGTGCAGCATCAGACTGTACTCTAAGAGTTAGCCCCATACGATAGAGTAGAAAAGGAACACTGACCTCGGGTAAGAGAAAACACTGCCGTAATACTCTGTCAAGACTACAGAGAGGTCATCGAAGCTGCTCAGTTGTTTAAAGGGCAACATACTAGGCAGAGTGCTGAGACACCATCTGATCCAGAGAGTTCGCTGACGCTAAGACTTCGTGTAGGCGTTGGGTTTCATCTCGAAGAACCTAAAAGAATCGTTACCTTATTCAAGATGCAGAACCAAGTACCTCTAAAACAGACTCACGTAGGTCACGATATGATTGTAGTATATGCTGTTAGGGAAGACGAAGACGATTAGAAGTCACCGTCGGTCTCAAAGCCTAGTCTACCTTGCCTGATGAACCAAACCAGCTTGGCCTTCAGGCCGTAGAATGCCCTGAGCGCCTCGTTAGTTATATTTGAGTTCGGATATCTTGAGCAGTTGAAGTCCAGACTGCGCAGAATTACATTACAGCGGCGCAGCTGGAGCAGGAGAACGAATATCTTGCAGTAAGATCGGATTGAGGCGGGCCCTAGCATATAGTTTAGTGGGAAAGGTACTTGGTAATCGAGTGTCAGCCCCTCCAATGCAGCGACGGTTCGAGCAATCGAATCACGGCCAGTCGCTTGGTAGGACATCCGCATCAAGGAAGCGTCAAGCCACCTGCAAGAGCTCGCTGCAAGGCTATCACGAAAGGCACCATTGAGGAAATGAAAATCGTTCCAGGGCAGCCCAGCATCCATCTGTGAAGAGAATCATTAGCTCGAGAGGATAGTGCGGGGGGAAGGGAGGAGAACGTGTGTCGTACTCGACTGTAAAGGATATCACAGAATTCGGCCATAATATCTCCTCGGCGCATCAGGTAAACATCCTCGATGGCGCGCAAATGGTCCCAAAGCCTGGACTCTTCTACGACCACTCGGTTCAATCTAGCTTGCGCCGATCCACAAAGTGGGAGTAGATAGTGTGTAGCACGGGTGGAGACCTCTTCGGCCCACAATCCTTTGCGCTGACCGTCTGGATCGTTCCTCGCAAGCTGTGGGGGTTTGGTGGTCGGCGGGAGGGTATTTTCGTTGGCGAGTGCAGCCAAGCGTACAGAGACGCCCTCCTTTAAAGGTCCATCGCCAAACAAAGTCTGGGCGTCAAGCCAATCCGCGAGCCATTCGAGGGCCGAACCATCTTCTCCAGTTTTGTAGAAAAAATCCTCGGTTCCGAGCGCCCGTAGAAGGCCCACAGCTTTACCTGCAGAAAGCAACTGAGATCCTATGGTCTGAAGAAATCCGGGAACTCCGTCATCGACTGTATTGGGGGTGGATCGGAGGGTGCAAGCTTCATGCCAAGAATCCGCCGAGGTCAATAGACCGTCATTGATTTCGATGAAGAATTCGGAGTCGTGGATGATACCATCGATTGAACCATATCGATCATCCAGGGGACCCATGGAAGGGACGCCGTTTTTCAACCACAAGTGCAGCGAGCACCAGAGCGGCGTTATGGCATATACAAATACCCTCATAAGAGAAGCCGCGGTTTTTGGGTCGCCCATACTGGCATGCGAATGCGAGTAGGCTAACAGCTGGTCTAGGATATACTGCGCTGACGAGCAAGGGTCTGGCAGCTGGAGCTCTTTGTCGGATGGAGTGTTGGTGGTGGCACAGAACTTGCGGGCAATGAGCCACAAGATATCGAATGTTGCGTTGGCCCGCTGCTGCAGTTTGTGACGCAAACTTAGCAGTGAGACGATCATCTCTGGACCCGACCCAGCTTGCGCCCTGCACAATTGCATTTCTATATCACTGCACCACGTTGCGAAGTCGCTGAGTACCACCTCGACTCCCTCGGAGAATGCAGAGAGAGTACGACAGCGGTAAGTTACTCCGTAGGTAACTTCTTGAAGGCGGGTGAACTGGATGAAGCGTCGAAGTTGAGCGAGGGTCGTGGCCGTCGAGGCGAAAGCTGAAAGGAGGGAGCGGAATGTTCCGGGTGAGATCTGTGGTAAGACTGGGGCCGACGGAACAATCTAGGTGAAAGTCATGAAGTTAGAGCTTCAAATAAGAAGAAAGCCTCGCTTACCTGCACTTGATGGGAGCCCGGGTCCAGTTGAAAGAGATAACCATAACATCCTTGGAGAGCCATGAGGGCTTCTCGAACAGCATTTAGCTCGGATATGTAGACCTGGCGGGGTACAGATTAGTGTAAGTCCAAGGTACATTTGGTTGCTGTGCCTCACCCGAGGGCCTGATAAAGGTTTTCCCAACGAGGCAAAGGCTGGACCTGGTGAACGGGTTCAGGCACTGGGAGAGGAGAGTCTAAAACATTACTTGGCTCACAAACCTAGTGTTGAAGGGTCCCCAAGATTAAAAGGGGTATCCTTCAGCGGGGATTGGTTTGTCCAGTACTGCTGCTGTTGCAGCGCATCAATTGTGCCCTGTGGGTCATCGTTTGGCTCGCCTTTATTGCTGGCTTCACCTTCATCTGGTCTAAGGTCAGGAGACTCCGAGGAGATTGAGTCTTCTGCCGCGGAGGTGGAGTCCTCGGAATCGACTAATTGTTGCTTTGAAGGAAGGTCTGACCACGAGGATAAGCTGGACGAGGATGGAGATGGAGGCATTCGCCAATGTTCGCCTTCGAATGGCTCCTCCGCCAAGATATCTTCCCAAGTCAGCACATGCGGAGGTGATGGCGGGTTTCGGATGGAGTGTAGTATGTCCGCAGCGGCTGCTTGAGTAACGAAGTTCGGCGCGTTCGCTAAAAGTAGCTGGAATGACATCAGGAAGGATAGCGATGAATGTCACACCGACTTACAAGAAAATGAATGTGGTCAGGCAGCAGGCTTTCCCTAACCAGTGGCTCGTCTGTTGTCGCCGAGACTTCCTGCACAGTGTTCTTCAAACGAGTTCGAGTTTCAGACAAAGCTGTCGCCATCACATCCTGGCCCTTGATTTGAGCTTTCTCAATTAACCCTTCAATCCTCGCCTCAACGTCATCAAGATTGACTCGCAGCCCAGTGTAGCGATTCGTTTCCAACGTTCTTAGCGCTAAGTCAAACGCATCTTCGTAATCCTCTTCATCGTCCGCTGATAAACCAGTGACGTTCTCTACAAGTTTTCCAAGCTGAGACGCGAAACGCTGAGCGTGACGCGACGGCGGGCGCTGCGAGAGCCTGGAGGTCGGTCGTTGAGAGAGAGAAGAACCTGGTCGATGTGATAATGCTGAGCTGGGCCGCTGCGAGAATCGAGATGCTGACCGAATCGAGTGGCTTGTGCTCGGCCTCGAAGTGAAACCGCTGCTCGAGGATGGTCTCATGGCGCGGCGGTCAGGATCATCAGCCCAAATTCGAACACGGAGTCGAAAGACGCGTCTTTGTTTGCGAGCACTCAACTCGTAAACTTCGACCACCCAGGCTAACTATGCTCGCAACTAAAGCAGTTCTTAGAGGCTCTCTGAGAAGTGTTGCATCCGCTAGTCGGCCAGCTCGACTGAATGTCGCAGCCAGACCATCCCTCAACCCCCCCGCATTGCGTCCTTCCCTCGCTGGCATTCGCCAATACAGCACTCGTCTCAGCGAGGTTGACCCACAGGAGGATCAATTGGCCTCGGCGCAGAACGGCAGCGCGTCCACGAGTATACCGAGCGCAGACGCTGTTTTCCCTCCAGCCCAAAACGGTTCTGGTCAACCACAAGAGGCTCCAGCGTTCAACGATTGGTCCAAGAGCTTTCATGGACTGTCGACAGAGCCTTTCTCCTCCGAGATTGCCAAAATTCTTCAGGCTCCCATTGACCCGTTGGATATTGAAATGAAGCCTGGTGAGTGTGTGGTTTCCGTCCCAAAAGCGTCTCTAACGGTGTTTCTCCACAGATGGTCTCATATACCTCCCTGAGATTAAATACCGCCGAATTCTGAACAAAGCATTTGGACCTGGGGGATGGGGACTAGCTCCTCGCAGCGAAACTAATGTGGGCCCCAAGATCGTCAGTCGGGAATATGGTCTAGTCTGCTTAGGCCGGCGAGTATCGTCGACCTTCGAATCGGTTCCGCTTAATAAACGTTTTCCTTCTTATAGACTAGTCGGCATTGCCCGAGGAGAACAGGAATACTTTGATCCTTCGGGAATCCCGACAGCCACAGAAGCTTGCAAGAGCAATGCTTTGATGAGGTGCTGCAAGGACCTCGGGATTGCAAGCGAGTTATGGTGGGTAGTCGCGTGCGACTGGTGGTTCGCTGTTGCTCATCCAGCGCTCTTCTACTCCTAGGGATCCTCGATTCATCCGCGAGTTCAAGGCAAAGTATTGTGTTGAGGTCTTTGTAGAACACGTCCCGACCAAGCGAAAGTGCGTTCTCCGCATCGTGAACGAACGCACATTACTGAATCGACTTTTGCAGGAAGAAGTTATGGAGACGCAAGGATGCGAAGCTCGAATATCCTTACAAGGAGTAGCTCTTATTTATTTGGACCCTCTTATAAACCTTGTTTTTCTTTTGTGATGTGCACTTTGTCCAAATGGACTTTGTTTATGCGATACGTCACTGTCCCAGGCTTGGCCTCGGATATAAAGCCTAACGGACCAGGGTATGCCGACCACCACCAGTACTCTTCCATGACACTCTACCGAGTTGGTATTCTGACAGGCGAGTCGTCGCTTTGAGCGATTCATCTTAGGTTGCTCATCCGATTGCCATGTTATAGTCAGCGACACCGCGGCAAAGGATCCTTCAACGGATCAGTCGGGACCACTCATTTCCCAGCTGCTTGGAAAGAATCCCAACGAGCGATTTGAGATCAAGAAGACTGATATCGTGCCCGATGATCAAAGTGCTATACGCGATTGGGTGGAAAAGGCCTCTCAGTCCCATGAAATCGACTGGATACTGACAACTGGCGGTACTGGGTTAGGGATCAGGGATTGCACTCCCGAGGTGGGCGAAAGATTCTCTTTTAGAATGACTTTACTATCCTATCTTGAATTGCCTTTGGTCACATAGGCAATTTCACCCCTCATCGAACGTCCAGCACCGGGATTGATTCACCTGATCATGTCCCAATCCATCCAACGCACGCCGTTCGCGGCTCTCTCGCGGCCAGTGGCCGGAACCATCGGCCGGACGCTGGTGTTAACACTGCCAGGAAGTCCGAAAGCAGTTCGGGAAAATTTGAGTCCGGAGGTTCTGAAGGTTGTTCAGCATGCACTGAGTTTGCTCCAAGGAGGTGATGGACGACTGGTGCACGAAAAACTTGGACTTGCGGACCGATCGCAAACTCCAGCCAACATCCGTCAAGATCGACATGGAGAAACACGCATTCCTACTCCAACTCATGTTGTGCACCGTCCGGATGAGCCAATACATGTCCGGCATAGAGAAGATGAACCTAGAAAATCGGCAGCTCCTACGCCTACCGAAACTCATGACCACCACGCTCTGCATCATCATAATCGTGATTCTGGTCGACAAGACCACGTCACACCGGTTCCCCGCACCGAACAGCAACATTTGTCTCATGATCCGACCGCTCCCGGTGAGATGCTCCTCTTTCATGAGGCGGCGGATTGATTGACTTCTGAATTGCAGTCACATCTCGACACCGGATATCCCCGTACCCTATGATTCCCTTCGAGGACGCCGTGGCCATCGTTCTGCGGGAGTGCCGTCCTTTGGAAGTAGTAGATATGAAGGTTCGTGGATCCTTCTGGAGCCATATACGCATCTCTCACTACCCTAATTTTGTACCAGGTCGACTGCAAATTAGCCGGACACGTCCTGGCTGAGGACGTTTTTGCCGCACAAAATGTCCCAAACACGTTCACTACCAACGTAGATGGCTATGCCCTCCGCTCAGATCAAGGTCCAGGTACTTATCGGGTTGTAACGCCTGCCACCCACCCGTTGACGCAGAAGCTCCCTCCCGGGACCATCATGCGTGTCAATACCGGTGCTCCCATCCCCGTTGGCGCGAACGCTGTTGTTGCGGTCGAAGACACGCAGCTGGAATCGACGAAAAAGGGTGAACATGGGCAGGACGTTGATGAAGAAACGGTGAAAACCTTAGTCTCTGTCGAACCTGGAGAAAATGTCAGGAAGCCCGGTTCTGATGTCCAAACGGGAGAAAGGGTCTGTGAAAATGGCGAGATCGTAGAATCGGTAGGAGGCGAAATAGGTACCCTCACCTTTGTCGGTCAAAATGAAGTAGGTGCAGACGAAACAACGCTGCCACCTGTTAACTTCGGTTTCTGCAGGTCAAGGTAGTCCGGAAACCGGTCGTTGCGATTTTAAGCACTGGCAACGAGCTTATTGACGTGCAAGCTACTGAAGCCTCTGGGTCGCCTTCTGAATCAGCAGAACAATGGACTGGGATATATGACACGAATCGACCCAGCTTACGAGCGGCTCTCGAATGTCTAGGTTATGAAGTAATTGATTTGGGCATCGCTCCCGACACGTAAGTCCTTCTTTTGTTTCCCTTGAAGCTCATATTCACCGGAGGCGGGGCAGGGTGGAGGCTCACTTGAAGCCACTGAAGGAAGGTCTAGAGAAGGCGGATCTACTCATAACCACTGGGGGCACCTCAATGGGCGCAACGGACCTCCTAAAACCCCTGATCGAACGCAATCTGGGCGGCAAAATCCATTTCGGACGGGTGGCGATTAAACCTGGTTCGTAGCTGAAAGCGGCGAGTCTTCCCCTGACTGAGCAGAACCTGCTTTCCAGGCAAACCCACAACCTTCGCTACGGTCCCAAGTTCGGTGGCATCGAAGGATGACACGGGGCATAGCAAATACATCTTTGCTCTTCCCGGAAACCCTGCCAGCGCTTTGGTCATGTTCTGGGTGTTTGTGGTACCTGCCCTCCGAAAGTTAGGCGGCTATCCCCCAAATCGATGCTGCTTGCCCAAAGCAAGAGTTATGGTCTGTGTTCCATCGTCTCTTTCAGCACTTCCGGTCCGCTAACTATTTGCTTTTCAGCTCCGGGACGATATGCCACTAGATCCAAGACCAGAATTCCACCGTGCTATTGTGAAATGCACACCCTCCGGACTGGAAGCTTTCTCTACCGGAGGTCAACGATCGAGCCGAGTGGCAAGTCTCGCAGGCGCAAACGCTTTTGTTGCCCTACCTTCGAAGACTGCTGAAAAGACAAAGCTTTCCAAGGGAACGCACGCCGACGCCGTTTTGATCGGCGAACTGCGCGTCTGAGAACGACCGAAAGCCTGTCACATTACCAGTGAAACCTTATCTAGGAAAATTTGAATTCATTTCTCGTTGCATACACATCCCTTCGAATGAAGCGAGCGGCGGGCTTCTCGTCCTTCTTGTTGTTGAAAATAGACATTCCGGCTGGGCGTTTGTAATCATGGCTTCTTTCGGCCGGTGTGCCCGGACCGGGGAATTTCCCTCCACGTCCTCCACTCTTGTCACCCAAGAAACACAGTACACGATGCCCGTAAGACTAGTAGTCCCCTGGTGCTACCAGTATTATAGACACTAACTCGAAGATGTTGGACAAGGCTTGGACAAAGCTTGTGAGATTCAAAGCCCTCGAGACTGGAAAAGTTCACTTGGGTCAGCCAGTGGACCTCAAGCTAGACGGTGAGTGCTATCGCGAGCCCCGACTGAAGTATTATTCTGACGCACGTGCCTCTAGTGGGACTTGAGCTGCTCAAGGGATCCAAAGTGGTTGTACACGAAATTGCGGGTGCTTCCGCCTTGGATCCAACTGCCAGAGTTACCCAAAAGAAATTGACGGTATCAAAGCTCTTGTCACCTCTGACAAGGGAAGAAATAGGCATTGTTCGCTGCATCGGCTTGAACTATACAGATCATGCGGTACGTCGCATTCGGACGGTCCACGCACCCCGATTCACAGATTGTTCTGTAGGCCGAGGCCAAGATGCCACTTCCAGAGTAAGGTCTCCATAGCATTGATACGCACATCCCTGGCTAATTATATTACACTCTGCTTGGAACTTAGTCGGCCCAATCTTTTCTACAAGCCAACTTCGGTGATAATTGGGCCCAACGAACCGATTGTCATTCCTCAAATTGCCCAGCCCGCACAGGAGGTCCTTCCCGATTACGAAGTCGAACTCGTGGTCGTCGTTGGCAAAGATGCGAAGGACGTACCAGTAGAGAAAGCTACAGACTACGTGTTGGGTTTCACTGCTGGAAATGATGTAGGTTGTCCCGATGATTTGCCAGGACGTCGAGGCTCAGGTCATCACCGTTAGGTATCCTTCCGAAAGCACCAGCTGGCTGTAACGCAGTGGGGGTTCAGCAAGAGTTTTGACAATACAACCCCGCTTGGCCCTTGCATCGTTGCTACCTCAGCAATCGATTCAACTAAGCTAGGCGTCAAGACCATCCTTAACGAACAAGTTAGACAAGATGGAACGACGTCGTGAGTGGGACCAGCAACAAACATAACGCAAACCACTAATGGTCTCTCTGGATAGGAATCTCGTGTTTGGTGCCGCGCAACTCGTATCATACCTCTCGCAGGGGACGACTTTGAAAGCTGGAACCGTCATTTATACCGGAACCCCCAAGGGTAAGATTCATCCCTCGCAGATTCCAATTCCAACCGTCTCACTCGCCCGCACATTCCTATATCAGGTGTCGGAGCATTTGCCAACCCCAAAGTCTTTCTCAAGAACGGTGATCACGTTCACGTCTGGGTGGAACACATTGGCACTCTGGCGAACCCCGTCATCGAAGAGGGACAGGTCAAGGCAAGGCTGTAGTAGCGATTTACAAAGAGCGCAATATATCCAAAGGATTGGTTTGGAGTACACACAAATAGAGCCACTACTTTCCAGCCAGCCCACCGAATGCAATGAACTTTGTCTCCATGTACTCGTCGATGCCGTGCGGGCCACCTTCTCTGCCCAGCCCACTCTCCTTTACACCACCGAATGGAATGCATGCTTGGCTGATCAAGCCGGTATTGACGCCAATCATGCCAAGTTCCAACGCTTCGGCGACTTTCCACACCCTTCCCACATCTCGGGAGAAGAAATACCCGGCCAGCCCGACATCGGAAGAATTGCAGATGTCAATGACCTCGTTCTCCGTCTCGAATTTGATCAGAGCGGCGACGGGTCCGAACGTTTCTTCGTCCATGATCTGAGTGTCGTTCGATACGTTGGACAAGACTGTTGGCTGGAAGAAAGTGCCGGGTAGATCGGTCGCACGTTTGCCGCCAACGAGGATCTCTGCGCCTTTCGAACAAGCGTCTTCGACGTGTCGCTGAACCTTTTCGATTGCGCGTTCGTGGATAAGTGGGCCGTGAGTAACCCCTTCATCTAGGCCATTGCCGATCTTGAACTTGTCGACCTTGTCGGCGAGGCGAGATGCGAATTCCGCGTAGATGGAGGATTGAACGTAGATCCGGTTCGCGCAGACGCACTGTCCCCGGGAATAGTTAGGGCCTCGGCTGTGCATGAGCTTTATCGGTGCTTACAGTCTGACCAGAAGCGCGGAATTTTGAAACAATAGCTCCTTCGACAGCTTTGTCGATGTCAGCATCGTCGAAGACAATGAATGGCGAATTGCCCCCAGCTTCGAGTGAGACCCTGGATGAGAGAGATGAGTAAAAAGAAGCGGAAGGATAATTTATTCCATACTTCTTCAAAGTCGATGAGGCACGTTGCATCAATAGCTTTGCGACATTGGTCGATCCTGTGAACGACACTTTCTTTACAACTTTATGTTGCGCCAGCTCGTCCCCGACCTCTTTCACGTTCTTGTCTGTTGTAACCACGTTGATTACACCTGGTGGCACACCTGCCCGATTTGCAAGCTGAGATCGTGATCTATCAGCCATGCTACGAGTAACGAAGAATCTGAATTCGAAGTTACCTCCACCAAGGCGAGAGCTGAGAACGGGGTCTCAGCTGGAGGTTTAATGACAACGGTGCATCCAGCTGCCAGTGCAGGAGCAAGCTTCCGCGCTGGGGTTCACAGTCAGAGCTTGGTATAAATACCGTCGTATTGTACTTACTAATCATAGCCGAAGGGAAGTTCCTGTACGTACCCACACAGGTTGTCAGACCCTAGCACGGATTTAACACAACCACGGTTCGCCGGACTCACCAGGGTGTTAATAGCGAGCAAACGCCTAGTAGGATTTCGTTAGTGTCCTTGAAATCATAAACATGGAAATGTCAAACGCACCGACTGGTTGTTTGATTGTAATGTTGCGGATATCCGGAAATGGTGACGGAATGACCTCTGCGAGAAACGTGGCTCTAGCGGCTCCTCCACAGGTTGAGCAAATGGACCTTACCTCCATAGACTCTCACTGCCTCCTCCGCAAACCATTCGAGGAAAGATGCGGAGTAGATGTGCTCGCTCTATTAATATGATCGATGAGAATCCAATGCACTCGGCGAGATCGTGGAGACTGGTGACTTTACACACCTTCGCTTCGGCCAGGGTTTTGCCGTTTTCCAGAGTGATGATGCGACTCAAGTCCTCGGTATTCTCTAACATGAGATCATAGAACTTCTTGAGGACGTCATGTCGTTGCTACCAAAATTGGCATCCAATGAATTGGTCAGCAGGACGTAACGACGTCAAAAAACCAACCGCTCACTTTCGCAGTGGTCTTCGACCAGGACTTGAACGCAGCCCCGGCGGCATCTATTGCGACCCGGGTTTCCTCAACTCCAAGATCCGGTACCGTCCCAAGGACTTCAGTGGTGGCGGGATCTACAACGAGACGGTGGAGGTTGAGCACCCATGAGGCACAAATACCAAAGTGATTGAAACTAACTCGTCACTTTTATGATAGCGTCCCCTTTCGGTGAGACCCATTTGCCGTCAATAAATGCGTCTTGGCGTATAAGAGAAGGATCTTTCAGAGATGCAAACTATTCCGAAATGCGGGGTTTAGATGGTCAACTGGCAACGTGAACAAAACGAATG
>KN822966.1:245939-261783 GCA_000827465.1 Tulasnella calospora MUT 4182
CTTTGACTATACGCCAAAGACGGAAGACGATGATCAGGCTGGCGAGTTCTCGGTCCCTGCCTTTCAGGAAGACTTCGACGATGAAGCTCCCAAGAATGACGACGGCATCGAAGAGATGAAAGCCGGAATGAGGGTACCGTTTGCAAAATGGATTGTAGTACTCCCAGCTGAACGCCCAGATGGCAACCGGTATTTCAACAAGGAAGATGGTGGTGATCGTGAGGGATATACGAGCCAATACTTCGAGCCATTCTGGGAGTTCATCCTCGTCCCGTCCGCATTGTGGCGTCAGAAATACGTAGGCAAGGTCCGTTATAACGCATAGAGAGTCTATTAGAATCTATTTTGCCCATATAATCATTAGTGGCGCGAGCTAATATATTGACCGCACACCCAATTGGTCAGAGACACACCAGAAAGATGATGAAACGGTGTACGCGTTTGCTCTCGAGAGCTTCGCCGGTGTGATGTTGCCATCTTCGATAGCGAGGTAAGCTTTCATCTAGCTCTTGATCCTCGATGTCCTCTGTATTCGCCCTTGCGGCGGTTGGCAAGAGGGGCTCCGTCTCTGACGGCATGAGAGTTGGATTGCTGAAGCGTGGGCTGATTGTTTGCTCATCGCACGGGGACTTCACCTTTTGTCACACATTCAGAGCCAGCGCGTTCGAGCCTCCCGTTTCTCCTCTGACGTTCCACGGTAGAGTGGGACGAGAATTCCTTTGATTCATCGTTCCTCTCAGTCCTTCGGCGGCCGAATGCTAGAAGCGGGGAAGGTGAAGATGGTTGCTGTTCTCTTTTCTGCGGTCACATAGCGAGCGCCACGCCGTTGACCTCTTCACCTCTGTCTTTGGCGGGGTCTTCGCACAACCAGGGGATAATGACACTGCTTCATTTAACGACAGGGAGCAACAGATCTCAACAACACGTTCAAGCTTGAGTCGCCTCGCGCTGCAGTGGGTACCACCACGAACCCATGAAGCCCAACGCCTTCTCGATAAACTGACAGCATGATGCAGCAATTTTATAGCAAGTGACCACTATATCTTGATGTCTCCACGCGATTTTGGTACTGCCACTGCCGCAGCCCCTTCGTGGCTGACTGGGCTGAGGAAGTTCATGGCGCCGCCCAAGAGCGTGCTTCTCGAGAGAAACCTGAGTCGAAACCCCGCCGCTCGAGTCGCCGAGGACTTCTGAAGGCTTCTCAGGTCTGAGATATCCGTAATGGATAGTCGGCATCTTGTTTCGGTAAACGGTCTTTTTGCCGTTTGCAAGAGGTATAAAGTCAGTGCCTGCGAGTCCGGTTCACTCTCATCATCTCCATCATCTCATCTCCTTTTCATCTCATTCACAGCAACTACTTCCAGTTCAACACATTCCTTTTAACCATGTTCTCCTCCACACTCGTTTCTCTCGCTGCCGCCGCTCTTTTCTTCCTTCCTTCTGCCCTTAGCGCTCCGATCGCAAACCCCACCGTCATCACTGATGTCGTTGCCGTGGCCGACGTTCAGGTTAACCTTCATGGCGTCTTCGCTGGCTTTACCGATGGGAGGGCTAAAGCCAAGACTCTCATAGACGACATCGGTATGTCCTCTTGCTTCCAGTCCCCTTGCTATTTCGGCGATCACTAATATTCACCCCATCTCTCTGCTAGCCGCCATCAAGGTCGATGCTACGACTGTAGACACCGTCGTAACCAAGCTCGAGGCTGTTCATGAAATCTATGCCACAGTCTCTGCTTATTCGAACGGCCTGCTGACCTATGCTGGAAGCGTCGACGTCAACGCCGCCGTAGATGCAACCGCTTTCGCCGAAGTTGGTGCGGGTGTTGCTGCTGTAAGTCTCTCCTGATGGCTGTGTCCGGGTCGCTCGTCCTAATACTATCTTCATTTTTTTTTCTAGGAAATTGGCGCCTGCCTTGAGGTTCTTCTCAAATTGGAAACCGAGGTCGACGCTGCCGTCTGGGTCAAACTCCATGCCGCCATCACCGAAGTCGAGTAAGTACCTCTCTCTTAGATATTGTGGCTCCCCGCTGAATTTCGTTTTCCGAAGACTCGCTATGAATTGCATGTACAAGAGCCTCGACGTCATCGTCGTCGGTTTCCTCGTTGCTCTCGTCATCAAGATCAAGCTCCTTGCAATTACCCTCGTCCAAGTCATCGCTAATCTCAAGATCGAGTGCCTCGTCTCTATCCTCATCATCTGAGCGTGCAAACTCTAGACCTTTGCCTATTCTTATGACCTTGTCGGTATATTAGTTCGATCTAATAGAGATTCCTCATCACTGGACCCATTCTCAATAGTGTGGCCGGGTTCGTCGCAGTCTCTTTGGAGTTTTCGAAGAGGTCGATCATTGTTTCGCAAGTATTTGACGAGATTCACCGTTTGGGTGTAGTGGGGGGCCGACGGAGGTGCACGCTGGACCCTTTCCGACAAGCTCCGGGTTTCGCGTGACCTATAAGTTCGACCCCTAGTTCGCATCATCTCTCACCTTCAACTCAACCATGTCGATGCTCGCTATTCTACCTCTACGAACCCGCCCAATACGGACAGTCAAGCAGTACTCTCAATCTGTGGCAGGTATTCGCCAACAACAGAGAAATTTGGCTACTGGTTCGGCTCTCCCAGAAGCCTACCTCGAACCTGTAGGTGGTGAGAAGGGAATCGCAGCCATTACTCTCAACCGCCCTGGTGCAAAGAATGCAATTTCAGTCAAGCTGCTCAAGGTTAGACCGCCTGCGGTACCCCTTTTGTTGAATCTTCGTGGCTGACGAGGGAACCTTTTTAGGAACTGCGCGAGGCTCTCGACAAGGCAGCTTTCGACCCATCGTGCGTCACTACTTCCGGAGCCTTTAGTTGATTATCACGACTTATAGCCACACGCAGAGTGAATGTTCTCATAATTCGGTCATCCCAACCTGGTTCATTCTGCGCTGGTGCAGATCTCGTCGAGAGGCGAACAATGACCAAAGTGGAAGTCAACAAATTCTTGGCCGACTTGCGTTCGGCATTCTGTCTTCTTGAAGACCTTCCAATGCCTACTATAGCTGCAATCGATGGCCCCGCTCTTGGTGGAGGGCTTGAGCTTGCGCTGTCGTGCGATTTGCGCGTGGCAGGTGCGTGGGGTTTGCGTCCGCTGACTTCATTCTCCCTCGCTTAGCCTGAGCTTCTATCATAGGTGCGAGTGTAACGAAGATCGGCCTTCCGGAAACGAAGCTTGGGATAATACCAGGAGCGGGTGGAACCCAGAGAGCAACACGGTTGCTTGGTGCTAGCAAAGCCAAGACACTCATTTTCACTGGACGCATGTTAACTGCGCAAGACGCCTTAGAATGGGGTATGTTATTATGCTGATGGATGCTGGGCTTCATGCTGATGGATTGCTCAGGCATAGTTGACGTAGTGTCAGATCCGTCGTCAACTGCTTACGATGCCGCCTTGAAACTCGCCAAAGAGATCAACCAAAGCGGTATGATAGTCTCTCCTCAGGCCATGGTCATTTTTTCTCACTCCCTATTGTGTAGCTCCCCTGGCCTTACGTGCCGCTAAAATGGCTATCTCCAAGGCCCCCGAGCTCGATCTGGACTCCGGCTTGTCCTTCGAACGTGCGTGCTACGAGCCGCTATTGTCAACGTCCGACAGGATGGAGGCGCTCAACGCTTTCCGAGAGAAGCGAAAGCCCGTTTTTAAGGGCGAATAGATGAACCCCTCCCCACCTACAACATTCGTTCATTCACTTAACCGAGCCGAAACCTTCCGACCTCCCACATTTTTCCCACCTCCGCTTTGCATTTAGAGTTGTATTATCAGTACATATTAAGTATAGCCGAACGAGAAATACCCGCCTCCAGTGCCAGTTGACTGGGTTCCAGCTGCTGCCCCTGTCCCTGAGGTAGCTGCTGAACCGGTTGTTGTGGCTGCGTAAGCGCGCAACCCCTCAAGCTCCTTCATCATAACGCTTAATCGACTCATGCCCAACCTTTCCCTCAGACCTTTGGCTGCCTCGCTTCCAACTTTTGCCATCGAGGAGGCGGTCGAGGTTTCAGGTTCATTCAGGTCATCCCCTGGACCCAAAAGGACATCAAAAGAGATTTGTCCCCAGTCTACTCTTTGCATGAGATAAGGCCTTAGTAGACGGGAATCGATACGGCCAAGATGATCTTCCGTAATGTACGTCTTGAGGATCTCAGGCCGGACAAGGAAAACGTTCCCAAGTTGGCGGATGAACTCGAAACGTTCGTCTAAAGCGGGGATGCCGAAGGTCGCGACAGTGTCTTGGTAAGACTTAAGGTCTCTGGAAAAATCGATCCCTGTTAGTTGGGCTAAGGCTCCGTCGTCACTATCACCACATACTTTGCCAGCATTAGTCCGCCGGTTGCACTGACGGGGAATTTCTTGAAATGTTCGAGCAGCATGCTGTAAAAAGTAGTCTTCTCAGTCAAGCACTCCCCAAAGACAACAAGTCGCTCACCTATGGAACGTTACCCCAATCTCTGTCAAGAAGCTCTCGAGGTTTTGGCCACTCAAGTTCTCCTTTGCAGCATCTCTGACCTTTTCCAATATGTCGCAGCATCCAATACATGGGTCAGTGTTCACTCGTGCAAAGGACATGTCATCGTTTCGAGGTTTGAAATCGGTCTTCTTTTGTTTCTGTAACTGGCCGGAAAGCCACGTCACTATACCTACACGAGTCGATATGGAAGTTGGGTATTAAAGATATGCGCTTTCGGACTAGAGTACTCACTGTCGATGACCTTTTGTTCAAGAGCGTTTGCGAGTCCCTCGATGCGACTGACAGTCTGGCCATTGAATATCATTATTTCTCTCCTCCCGGTTACCGATGAGCTGGTCAAAGGAATCAGCGCAATGGAGGAATATTGTTGCCATAGCTGGCAAATCAAGTCGACAACGCGGATAACCGCTAATGATGAGGATATATCGGGCTCGGTTTTTGTGTCCCTAGTCTCCAGTCGAACTTGGGCCCTGGATACAGACAAGGTATGATCAACGCCGCCATTGAGCGACCGTGACGATACCTACGTCTCCAGCGCCATTTCCACATAACCAGCTCCCAATGACTCTGCTAATACTTTGGTAAGGGTCAGGACATTCTTTGGTCTGCGATTCGGCGTGAGCGCTTTTGTAGAGCAATCATTGGAACCTATAGGCTCACAGCTCCGCCGAAGGGCTCATTTCAACGCATCGACCAATTGCTTCCGCATGCCATTTAAGCATTCTCTCTGCGGTCTCCAAATTTAAAACGCCATCTGCCTCATTGACACTCTCACTTTGTCCTCCCCCTGTTGCAGACGCCGTAGTTTTGGTAATTTCGGCTGCTCCGCTGTTTGTGGGAACTGGAGGGACAGGAGAGGTGGGAGATGCTGTTGAGCCCGGATAAGCTGACAGTTTCATGCTTGATGCCATGCCGCTCAGTTTTGCGAAAGCCGAGGACGCGGATGATGATGCGGCTGCCGCTGAAAGAGATGTTCCCGTTCCGGAAGATAGTTGATTGGCAATGCGGTCGAGGAAGCCACCGCTAGAAGCTTTGGTCCTCATCATAAGCTGTGACCGAGTCCCTGTGAGACCTTGCCAGATGTGGCTTGCATTGATCGCATCACTTACATGGACCTTGGTAAATCTCGTCAGATACTCTAAATACAGCTCTCCTAAGCTCTTACTCTCTTTCTCCAGGTATTTGGTGCCCTCGATATAATGTACGAAGAGTTCCTCCATCGCGCTTTCGAGCATAGTACCAAAAGGCAACGCGACGCCCATTCCACGAGCATCACGTGTCTCTAGAGCATCCAGGGAACTACCTTCCACTGCCGCTCTGGTGGATGACGCAGACATCACCGCGGACAGGTCGTACGGCCGGAGATCCTCTACAAGGGCTGAGATTTGTACATGCGCGAGCTGGAGGAGGCGAAGGAAAGCGAGGGCGGATATAGCGGAGGCTTTTTCCAGAAGCATCTCGACGTGGCTTTGAATCTAAGCGTCAAATGGGTCAAGCTAGTTCAAATAAAAGGCTTTCGGGCTGCGGCTTACCGATTGTTCGAACACTCGCTGCAAAAAGACCTGCATAACCACGGGCGGGTTCGGGAAGACCGCCTGGATAATTTGCGCTTCCTGGCCGACGGTTGTACGGATGTCCTCCAAAAGGGCAGCTAGGCCGAGGTCTTTCTTTGGCAGACTTGCATCTGGATCCGGTAGAATTTCCCACCTACGGGAGGTAAAAGATAGATAATTATGAGAGCCCAAAGAAATTCGGAACCACCAACAAATGTGTTTCTTCGATCGAAGTAGTCTCGTTTACTCTTGACTTTGAAATGAAGAAGTCGTGTTGATTGACATAAATTTGAACGCAAGAGGCTCCGCCGTTGAACTCAAGCAGAGTTTGAGCGCAGTGCTGAAGAGAAGAGCAAAAGACGTTAGAGATGCATTAGATAAGATAGTTTTCGAAAGTTTTGACATACCTTCATAATTTTCGGATCACCTTTTCTGTAGGACTTATCGAACAACCGAAGCATGTCCTTCTCGAACTTCTCGCAGTATTTTTCTAGCTCAGTTCTCGCCTAAAATCGTGTTAGCCTCGTAGATTAATTTTCGTAGGAATACCTCTCACTCTGGTCGCGTTCTTGACATCCAGCTCTTTGGAGACTGCGGTCAAACGCCGCAGCAAGACTGCAACTTGTTGTCTTCCTTCGCGACCTTCTTTTCTCAATGCCTCAATCTTCGTAGTATCTCCCCGGGAGAATTGATTCCAATAGCTGACAATATCATGGGCCGCTTGTGCTCGTTGCCGTGCTAGATGGATCGATTCCAGCTGCTCCCCTGGTCGGAAGGTAATTCTCGTAAGGCATGTCCGACGTCTTTGAGAGATAAGCTTACCTATGCGGACAGCAGTTCGGCCAACTTCGGTAATTTTGCTTTCCATGCCGTTGAAAGACTTGCCTACAGACTGAACGGAGTGAGGGCGGGGAGCTCGAAGTAAAAGCGACAGCCGAACCTCAAAGCCTTTATTCAATTCCGAAAGCTTCTTCGAGTATTCCTTCTCAGCAGTTTTGCAGCTTTGCTCCTCACGCTCTGTCTTTTTCTGTACGTCCTTTCGGAGGTCAATCAAGACATCCACTGCAGATTCGAATGTTCGGATAAAGGGTTTAGGATCAAAGGCTGTGGGTCGTTCGATTAGAATCAGTTATACCAAACCTAACGCAAATACGCACGGCCGGGCTCTGCTTTCGATTGTGCAATGAGCTTTTCGGACATCGAAGCGATGAAATCCTTGATATCGAACTTGTCTGAACTGAAAGTGGATAGTTTGAGGAGGTCTTGAACGACCGGATCCACAGGATACAGGTCCTTGTTGGGCCTTGGGCGTGGGATTGGGGCGTCAAACGACATTCAGGTCATCCAAATCGTGATGCAGCGTGGTTAACAAGGTGGTGGTGGAAGTTGGGCTTTGACAGTGCTTCGCCGTGCCTGTGTGATGCAGAGGGTGATCCCCGTCCCCGCCTAGAAATTTACTAAGGGAAGCGCCGACAACCGTTCCCCGGCAAGCATGGACAACATTGGTGGAATTCTCCAACATCAGCTAGCTACAGATGCAACAACTTTGGCTCAGATGCCCATCGTACTGCAAACTTTGACAGCAGACCATCTTAAACCCTCTCAACCCACTGGAAAATGGATGGCTAGAATCAATTCTCTTCTCCACTCTCGAGAGCCTTCGTTCAGATGGGCGGGTCTCTGTCTCGCAGATAAAACATCCGAGCTCAGCGTACAGCTCATGCTCGAGCACGCGGAGACCTGGATCGGCATCGTTCTGCCAATGCTATCCGTATGTGTCGCGCGTGGTCTTGCGATAGCGATTACCGCTTGCTGACCCTTCAGTACACAGAAAGTTGAAGTGGAGCCCGTCCATACCATGTCTATTCGGCTTCTATTCCGTATATTTTCTTCGGCTACCCATATGACTGAGTTTCAGCGCCAGGTCTCAACTCCGAATGTTTCGCGTTACGCTTTGGCGATGGTTGCTCTTGCGGAAAAGGGCGCCCCGATATCCTTACAGGCAAGCCCAGCTCCACTTTCGCACGTTCTTTACTAAGACCTAGCTATAGGTTATTATTTTTGAAACTATTCATGCCCTCATTAGCATATACCCTTCCGTTCTAAGGACCGGGCAAAGTTCCCTTCAAAAGCTTGCTTTAAGACATGTTTCTGGTTCTTTCCCGGCACCAACACCTCCCGAAATTATTTCCTCGGCTTCTAAACTTCTTGCAACCCTGCATATCTCAAGTGGAAAGACCGCAAGCTCAGCTTCATGGAAGAAAATGATCGAAGGCGTCTTAGCAACGGCTGCTGAGTCCCTCGCTGCCCTCCGTACCACCTTTGCTTCGAGTGGGTAAAGACCTCCCAAGCTCGATATACTCTTTTCATTATCTTATCACTGCTCTAGCACCAGCGATTGCCAGCTCTGGCCTCGAGGTCCCCAAACTCCCAGATGACCCCATGATCGCTATGCCCCTTGCGTTAGACCGGTTGCGGTGCATGACATCTGTTGTCAGTGCGCTAGTACAGTGAGCACTTTACTTCTGGTACAATGGCTCAAGTTATGCTAACTACCCGGGTCCAAAGAACAGAGAGCACCCGAACAGTGATGTTCCCTCTTGCAAGTACAGTCCAGCTGGCTGTAGATCTGCTAAAAGGAGCTCCTGAGCTTATAGTGAGTGGGACTCTTGAAATCGCAGACTTGCTCTAAGGAAGCCACTGCCGAACAGTTAGAAAATCAAGATATCGCCCTACGTGCATTCCAACTCAGCTTCGTTCCTTCGATATCAGCTTTAGGTTGCCAGCTTACAACAATATTGTGTGAAAGGTAAGTCAAATATTGGTAGTCCCATCCTACTCACGGACTGATATCGCTCTGTAAGCGCTGGGCGACACCTGATCCCTTATGCGCCCCAGTTAGTCAACGTCCTGGCATTCCAAATATCCCAGCCGGACATCTGGTGAGCTACTTTATTTCGGATCTTCCGTCGCAAATCTCAGTATCTTTCAGTGTCGCTACTCGGACGTGGCTTCTTCGCACTCTGCCGCCTATCATCTACCAAACGCGCCCTTTTCATTCCTCAGTCCTCCCCAACCGCGTGGCTAGAGGCACGCTTAGTACCATTACCACCCTTCTATCGAACGAACCACTCAAGAGTGAATCATCAAGCCATGAACTAGGACCTACCTCTAGTGGTCGGGGAAAGGGAAAGAAACGGGCCAGAGGCTACGAAGGAGACGAATTATTGCGAAATCAACCTCACGGCTCTCAATTAAACGTCGCGCAATCGGAAGAGATGATCGCTGCTGTCGATGGTATGTTATTTGAATATCTTCGACGATGGAAAAGCTGTCTGACTTGCATGCGTGCGTTGATATCAGTATTGGAGGCGCTCGTTGCATCTGGGTTCCTCTCCCAACCTACTTCGTCCACGATTCACCGAGTGCTACTCTCCCTTGCTCTTTCACTACCCCAGCAAACCCCACAAGCATTCTCCAAGAACCTCAATGCTTACGAGAACTTCCAGCAGAAGGTTTTCACTTTGAGTGCTCAGATTGCACAGCATGGCAAGGATGGATTTGCCGCAAGGTCGCTGGGGACTGTGTTGTCAACGACGACAACTCTCTCAGAGGGGCCCGGAGCTACAAAGGTAATATCTGGAACTACTATCGCTTTGCCGAGTCTAGCTCAACTTCTCGTTCTCAGGCATACGTTAGGGCTGCGAGCTGCTTGGAGAGCGTTCTTCACCCACGATTGCCCCCACTGCTTAAAACCGCTCCTCCAGTTGAGTTTTTCCCTCTTTTTAGGAAGGAAGAGACGAAAGAAGAAAGGGAAATCCAGGAAGAGTTGCGCTTGTCGAGCGTCGAGGGGGCGGGAGCCCCAGGCACCCTAAGGAATGGGTTCACACATACAGCAACGACAGGCTCGGTCCAGAATCAAAGCGGTTACTCCATCAATGTTGCACTAATGCCTGACACCACCTCCGCATCTCCAGTGGCGCTCCAACCGCCGGCATTGCAGAAGGCCACGGAACCCCTGCCGACAGCACAGTCCGTCTCAGTCTCATCCTTCCCTTCGGGCAACACCACATCCGCACTGAATGCGACCTCCGCGGGCGACTCAAGCGCCGTCGAATCTGACAGCAGGATTCACCCGTACGAGCAGCCGGAGTGGGCCGTGCCATCTACCCATGGCCAAACCGAGCCTTCACAGGCCCCAACTGCGACCTCAAAAGAGACGCATGGCTCTCCTCTACGTCTAACTATGAGTGAGGACGAGGATGGCGATCAACAAATCCCGGAGATTGATATGCGGTCTGATACTGAGGACGAGGAGTGATAAACGGGGGCGCTCGTCTTCAATTCCTGATTTGAACTTTATTATAGAGTGCTCTTGTACCCATGATTGTGTGCGGTTTTGGTTGTACGGTAACAGAGCAGTAGCGTGAAATTCCTCTAGGATAGAAAGGCTGACCAAAGATGAACCGTGTGCCCGAGTCATTTAGACCAGTCAGTCAAACAACACCAGTCCGCGTTAAAATTCCTGGAGTACGCTTTACCGGCATGGCTTCCTCAGACTCAACTTTAATTTTTGGCGACGGAACGTTTGAGGAGCAGGTGTAGTAAATCTGCAATTAAAATATCAGTCTCCCATTCATCAGGCCCTTTAGATCCAAGAACTTGTTAACTACCTGGCCCGGGATCTTGCCGACGATGCTCGAACCTCTTTCATCAGTCCATTCCAAAACGCTTTACTATCCTCGGACGAGAGCAGAAAACAAAAGACGATCACCCTTGTTCTTGGGGCAGTCAAGGGACTAGGATCCGGGTCCGAAAAAGGTTCGTTGAGCTACCGGGCAGCCCGTCTTACTGGAGTCTCTAATCCTGATGAAGCATCTTATCTCAGAGATTGAGGGTTTCTTCAACCTCCTATACGCACATGTTCTCGCACTTTTTCCGGACGAGGCGGGGCTGAAGGAGCAATTGACGCCCATCATTCATACTATATCAGTTGCGCCGAACCCAGCGATTATCAAATACAGAATGTGAGTGTGTGACTATTGACACGCACATAAGATCAATGGCGCTCACGTTCTACCTACAGATTAACGAACTTGTTCAATATCCTACCCCGAAGTTCGCCTTTACGGCTCCAGGTATATCAGGCCCTTGTGGCCCTGGTTACCTCTCAAGACGAGCTCGACCTCCTCGGGGTTAAAAAAGCTGATATAGAGCGATGGATTTCTGAATGGAACGTCACCGCTGAGGAGCAATCCTCCCTCTGGAAGTCACTTTCGGATGCCTTTAGCAAGTGTGGTCCTCCGTGAGTCCGTCCATTTATGCCCAGATTTCCTTGACCTCAAAAAGTTTCCCAGAGAAAGGTTCCTGGAGTTCCAACTCTCCTTCATTTCCTCTCTCCCTCAATCATCGACTGAGGTTCAGCCGGCTATCCTTGTCGCGATTGCCACCGCACTCAAAACTCCGTCCATGTTCGACCTGGATACAATAAAGAAGCTCCCATCTCTTAAACTAGTGCAGTCAACACCACTATTCGGCCTTCTGCAGGTTTTTCTGAACGGAGACTACGCACAGCTGAGCGATTGGCTATCAAAGAATGGAGCATCCCTTGGCGACTCAGGTGGGCTGCAAGAACCCTATTAGTTCCAAACACGAGCATTTAGCGACTTTTGGCAGGCCTGGATAAAGACATCCTCGAGAGGAAGATCAGACTGTTAAGCATTGCAGCTCTGGCAACCCAAAACGTAGGCAAAGACCTGCCGTACTCTGCTATTGCTTCCACCCTGCAAGTACCGGCAGCAGATGTTGAGAATTGGGCGATCGACGGTAGGGTGCTGATGTATCACCCAAAAACTCCATCTGAACATTTCTCTACAACAGCAATGCGAGCAAATCTGATCGGCGGCAAGCTTTCACAACCGACCCAGACGCTGCATGTCACTCGCGCTGCACATAGATCCTTCAGCTCGGAAGATTGGGCACACCTTGAAAAGCGTTTGGTAAACTGGAGAGCAGATATGGCTGCTGTCTTGGATGTTCTTGCTCACACCAAGCAAAGTCGGAAACCAAGGGCAGCCCAGGATGCTGAGATCTTAGCCGAGAAAACCGTACAGGCTGCAGCCTAATTAGCGGTCATATTGGGTTTAATGGACTTGTACCCGTACCAGGAAGCGCCCTGGGGAGATTCGACGTCGCGCGCCCCTTTGCCACAACTGTCCTTCACCACGTCACGATCTAGGACCTTCTAGATTCTCAGTCGCGCATAACTTGCTATTTCCCGACGCGTCAGCTCTTCTTCTCAGACCCTCCCGAGATGGTTGAGCTTAGAAAGCTTGAAAGGGGTGTCACGGTTATATAATGCGGTTTCTTGTCCGAGCTTGGTCAAGATCAAGACCCCTTTACGCTCACTTCTCTATACACCACCGTTAACTCCAAGTCAGACATGCGCCTAACCTTCGTCACCGATATCGGTCAGTCCTACGTGATTGAGGTCGACTCTCAGATGGAATTGGAAAATATCATGGCGTTGTTGGAAGCGGAGGCAAGTGGTGCAGACCAAAGTGAAATGCTGTCCTGATCGTCTAACCCTGCCCTTTGGCACGGACAGTCGGGTATTCCACCGTCCGAGCAAAGTATTTCCTTCGAAGGGAGAGACCTTAGTAATCCAAAGGCCACCATGGCCTCTTTTGGCATTGGTGAGGAAGCCATGCTCTTGCTTCGGCGGAAGGTTGTCGTCGCTGGACGGTGAGTGTAAACGTCCAACCCAACGAAAAGCCAGGCAAATCAATCCCTTCCTATGATTAGAACCGTCGAGCAGGACTCAGAGATGATGAGACTTCAGATACTCGGCGATCCGCAACTCATGCGTCAGCTCCAGGAGGTTCGCTCCCTAGCAGCACCACAACGCCCTAACCAGATCGCTAACTATTCTACTTACGAACGCACCACCAGGCACAACCTGAGCTAGCGGCGGCAGCGCAGAATAACCCTCAGCGATTCGCGGAACTTCTGAGTGAAACTCGGAGAAAGCACAATGACGTGGAACTTGCTCGACAGAGAGAGATTGCAGCGTTGAATATGGATCCCTTCGATATTGAAGCCCAAAAGAAGATAGCAGAAGCCATCAGAATGGAGGCTGTAATCGAAAACCTTGAACATGCTATGGAGTTCTCACCTGAGGCATTCGGCCGCGTGCATATGCTTTAGTACGTTCTGTGTCCTACTATGCATGCAGGTGCTAATATTGACCGTCGCCCAGCATTCCTGTAGAGGTCAATGGACATCCTGTCAAAGCGTTCGTGGACAGTGGAGCTCAGCAGACAATTGGTGGGACCATTTCCCTCCCCTTTCAGAATACGTCTAATCTACCTGGCTTACAGTCAGCCCGGAGTGCGCGGAGGCTTGTGGGTACGTTTAAGACTTTTATATCTCTGCTTCACAGAGTTTAATTCTCCGCATAGAATCATGCGTCTGTTAGATACACGCTTTTCGGGTATTGCAAAGGGTGTCGGCACGGCAAAAATTCTCGGGCGGGTGCACAGCGCCCAAATCAAAGTGGCAGATGTGTTCTTGCCTTGCTCCTTTACGGTTTTAGAGGTAAGCCTACTCCTTCAACCTATTCGACTCAGCGTGCTTTCTCACACGTCATACCTGAAGGGGAAGGACGTTGATATGTTACTTGGTCTGGACATGCTCAAGGCTCATCAAGCCTGCATTGACCTGGAGAAGAACGTACTCCGTATTAGAGATCGAGAAGTACCATTCCTTCCAGAACACGAGTTGCCGAAAAACGCCCTAGGCCAAGACGCAGAGCTGGCGGACACCCCGTCGCAATCCGGACCAGCCCCAGGCCCGTCTTCTTCGCAGCCTCGCTTCCCTGGAGCTGGGCAAGCACTCTCTTCGGCTCCAAGCCCAAGCACTATCCTTGGATCGCGGTCGTCTGGTCCACAAGGTGGGGCAAGCCAGCGCTTCCCTGAAACAGATATTCAAACTTTAATATCGCTTGGAGTGAGCCGAGAAGAAGCTTTGCGTATGTTGGAAGCTGCCAACGGAAATGTCGACTTCGCCGCCTCGCTCTTGTTTTAAGTATAATGGCTGTAGCATAATGGAATTCGGTGGACCGCCCTGTTTGGACGTGATTTCGGATCTGTTCTTGTCAATTGATATCACCACTGCCGCAATCTTCCGCTACTCAAGAACAGGTATCGACGAGTAACGGAGTTTCTGCAGCACCATTAGGCATACTAGCCATGAGTACATACGATCAGCAGTTGGTTGCCTTCACTGCTGCTCTTCAAGCTGTCGATCCAGACCATGTTGAGGTTGCGATCGAGCTGGAGGGTAAGGCTTTTGCGCGGCAAATTCCTCTTATCTCATCTGCTCTCTAGCATTACAGTCTATTTATGGAGAGAATTCAGTTCGGCCCTGGTCGGCCACCCGACGCAACGCGGATCAAGACGATAGCCGGGCACCATCTCCCTCTGTCGAAGATCCACTGCTGGGGTGGCTCCCGGGGGATCGCATTAGATTCGAAGTCCTTACGACGTGAGCTTGTTTGTGTTGGTATCCTTGCGTATGTTTCTCCAGCCATTGATAATTCCACCTGATTTGACTCCCCTCCCAATGTAGCCTGCAGCTGACTGCGCCTCACGAAGCTGTCCAAATCCGCATCCTCGTGACACTCCCGTCAGCCTACCCAGCAAGCTCCCCGCCTCAACTGCAGTTGCTTTCACGTTACATCGGAGACTTTGGGGTCGATGCAGCGTTATTTGGAGCTATTATGAGAACTTATATAGCTCATCCCGGGGTGGAATGGAATCCGGGCGATGTGGCTGTCTTGTGGGTTACTGCCACAATTTCGGGAGGCGAGGGCCAGTGCTAATGGCATAGCATACTAGTGACGGGATAGAGCATGTCAAGGGCGTACTTGGGGAGTGGTACGATGAACGGCTCAGTTCGGGCTTAGCTCGTCGACTAGAATACGAACAAGAGCACGAGGCAGCCTTACAGAAACACAAGTCAGACGCTGAAAATATACTGGAGGCGTCCTCAGAGGTCGCAGAGACAGCCTCGCCTCAAGTTACCTTGCCATCCGGTATCAAATTATTCGAGAGTGAGCCGATCATGGACCGGAAGAGTGTTTTCGTGGCTCGCGCGTGCACTATTACAGACCCAGCTCAGGTACGTGCCGTTTAACAGTCTGAAGGAGTATTAACTTATTTTGACATCGTATCTTTAACTAGGTTCCCCTAATCGTCCAACATTTGCTGAGTGATCGGAAAATTGCTCGTGCCGCTCATCCCGTGATTCGAGCTTGGAGAGTCGAAGTCAATGGGACCCTCCATCAGGACAATGACGACGATGGCGAAACCGCAGCTGGGGGACGCCTAGCTCATTTACTTCAGATATTGGTTCGTCCTTCTGTTGCCCGTAGCTTTAGGAATCGAGCCGAGCATTCATGGTTTCAGGGGTTGACCAACGTGCTCGTCGTCGTTACTCGGTACTTTGGGGGAATACATCTGGGTCCGGACCGATTCAAACATATCAACGCTTCGGCCCGAAACGCGATCGAGGTTGCAGGGCTTTTAGACGATCAGACGAAAAAACCCAAAGGAAACAAACGGAAGTAGATTTCTTCGTCATTCGACAGTGCTTAGATAGTGGATTACTAGATACCCATTTTGTGTCTTCCTGTGGCTTGGGGCTTTCGAGATCGGGCGCGTCACGTTAACGTATCCAGGTTTGCAAATAAGATTGGTATACAGCCAAGATATAAGGACAA
>KN822966.1:262493-306584 GCA_000827465.1 Tulasnella calospora MUT 4182
ACGTTTAATATTACTCAGTTCACGAATCGTCGGCCGCAGGGTCAACTGGACAGCTCACAATGCCTGGAGGGGAGGACATCTACGGGATGCAGTCAGCCAAGCTATCCAGGCAGGTGCACAGATCGTGGCTGCTACTCACCATCAGAGACATGAGCTCGCTGCTTAGCCTAAACTCAAATGTCGCATCAGCTCGAAGGTGCTCGAGAATCTGACGGTTACAACTCGTTGGGCGAACCTCTTTGTGACGCTTCCTGCAGGTGGAGCGGTGGGTGCTGCAGAGCTTGCCTTAACTGGGGACGAAGGGGTGCGGGTAGCGGGCATTTGTTCCATGGTGAAGTGATGAACGAAGTTAGCGAGTTTGCGTGTTAGATGGAGGCTTGAGTGCGGAGTCGTTAGCTGGAGAAGTCGTTATTCGTGTACAACAAAGATTTATGAGGTCGGCGGGGGGCTTGGTTCGGTTGAGGATAGGTTGAATGAGAAGAAACAAAAAGGTGAAGCAAAACGAACTTCAAAAAAACAAGACCCTGTTGAAGCCGCACGTGACCCGTGTTTCGAGTAACGAGGCTCGGCTTCCCGGTCGCACTATGTAGGGTCATAGAATAGCAAACGAAACTCGATTACACGGTGTTACAATGTGCTAGGTACTGTACACTGGCTTTAGGAGGTGAGTACAGTGGTAGCAATTCCCGGCTCGATGATCAGCCGCACGCAGGGCTGTCTGTGAAGCAAAGAGAATAGCACGGTGACCGTTTTACCGATATGGGAAGCATCAGGTTGTGGAGAGTCTTGGAGCGAGCTTTACGGACTGTCAGGAATAATGATCGCGGTTTCTTTTGCAGGGGGGCGGTCAGAGGACTGCGTGATCGCAGCGTACTATGCGAAATTCTGACCAACCTTTCGTCTTTCCATCTCGATTATCATCAAGCTGGAGTGATCTTGACTGCAATATGTAGTTTAGCGCATGTTGCCTATGCGATCCGGGGGAAGGACACTCACAGTAGGCTGAAATCCAACGGATTGAACGTCCAGATCGCAGTCGTCCAGATCGATGAGTTGTAGCATAGTCTCCAGCTGAGAGGCGCTACTACTGAAAAGGAATAATGTCGGTGGTCAATCCAAAGGGTGTCAAGTCCGACCTCTGTACCTTGATGAGAGCTACCCACGACGAAAAGTTAATTGCGTCGGTATTGCATATAAACCTCGCTCAAAATACGAAACCACGCACAAATCGAGCCTGCTCGCCCTTTAGCTTCTTCAGTTCGTCCTTTAGCTTGTCGCATCTATTCGAGACCAAAAGACTAGCCGTAAGAATCCGAATCACACCGAGAACTCTAGAAAATCAATCTTTCATAGAACTTACTCCTTGACCTTATCTCTCAGATTTTCTTCGACACTCTTGACGGACAGCTCAAGTGACTTGATGGCCGCTTGAAGCCTCTTGTTGTCGTGTTTGAGGCCCGCCGTCTCATCTTCGCCTCTTTCGGGATATAGTCGAGTTACACATGCTAGATTACTGGGTTGAGGTATGATTGGCACCCAGTTACACGTAGGACAAGCGACCTTCCGCAGCTGTGAGATGCAGTTTACACAGAATATGTGGCCTGGAACAGCAAGAAAACGCGTTAGTGTGAGGATACCGTCGCATATTTTTATAGTATTTACCACAAGGATAGCAAGCTGGTCGGGTGCTCTCGTCGAAGGGCAAGTAGCAGACGCTACACTCCCACATTGCAAGGGCGAGTAAGACGAACTAGGTGCAAACTGATGGCGGTACAGACGGAATCGCCCAACACACGTGACCGCGGAGAATAGGACAAAATGACAAAACTGAATCGGGAAACCGATAACACACTTGCTGCGGCAAAGGCACTCGCGTACAGATCTAGAGGCAGGCGCTAACAATGCGATTCAATAAAACAGTTATGACAGCATTTTCCCTTCTTCGGGAAACTATGGATACAGCGTGAGAGGTGCTACAGATGAAAAGCAAGGGACCTAATGAACAAAAGATAACAGCGGTAACACAATGAGCCAGATCAAATCAACAAAATCCAAGACCGCGACAAGAAAGGGAAGTTATATTTCTGAAATAGAAGGCGAGTCGCGTTAAGTCGTAAACCAGCTATTAGGTCAAACAAAGATAAAACTCACCAATTGTCAACCCTTGCTTTGCGGCCATCACCTCCAGTCCCAACCCAGATCCTTTCACAAGTTCTCGAATCTCCCCCGAGATGACGTCCGCTATCGACTTTCCATCGGGGAACGTTTCCGAAGTCGCTTTGCAATGGATCACCACCAACCGAACTCCCTGCAGAGCGCCTTGGAGCTCCCGATTGGGAAGGGCAGCTTCAGTCTCCGAAGTTCCACCATATCCAAGGAGGTTCCAGAGAAAAGAAAACCGGGAAGGTGGTGGGGGCTGTTCTCGGGCAGCAAGGACTACTTCCGTGGCCAAGTTACGCATTTCGTCGAGGACATGAGGCGGAGAGAGGTGACCATATAGTTCCTTGTTCTTTCGACCGTTCCGCCACGAGCATTCCAGAAAGATCGTATGGAGCTGCTTCCGTCGAATCTTTCCAGCCGCGTGTTTCCAAACTGCACGTGTACGCGGCAGACGGGAGATGCTGTCTGGTTCCACATCACCAAAGAAGAGGAACTCTTGAGAGGTTTGGTCGTTCCGAAGAAACCACGCGGAAGATTCGTAGGTGCCATCTACGCTTTGGTCGTTGGTACCATGGCTAATAGGGAACGCCCGGACGGAGATATTTGGCACCACCTGCAGGTACTTTTCGACAGGGGCAACTCTGCTCAAGAAGCCAACTGTTAGGTTCAGAGTTTCTATATCGGAGGGAGAGAGTGCAAACGTACGGAAGGTAGCGGTAGAAGAAGGTTGGCGCCAGTTCCCCAACCCGTGCAGCCAGCTTCGGCCAGATGAGCCCGTTGAACAACATTTCCAGCGTTTGTATTGTGCGCTCCAGACCGTAAATATACTTGGTTGGGCCGCCTTGTGACCCAGCAGCAACGACCATGGACATGACATGGTCAAGATGGCCATGTGTTATGATGAACGACCTGCACGAGGCTTTAGAAGACCTGGGACCAAAAGCCACGCGACCAGGGGTAGAAAGAAGCTTACCGAATGCCAGAGTACACCTCTGTCGCCCTCTCGCTAAGTCCAGCGCCTGGCGAGGATAGCTGCGTTTTGGAGCATTGGACGTCATCGTCATTGAAAAGAGTTGGGTCGTTCCCTATCAGGCGAGTGAGAGCACTGAGGCCGGATCCTGGGGTTTTTGCGAACAAACGGTGGTCAGCGCCAAGGACCAATAATCTCAAAATGGACTGCCGGAAGAACAGACGAACCGGCTTCGAGTGCGAGAGTGGCCTCAGACCACCTCGTTCCATGGCATTTGATGAGGTATCTGGAGATGGACTTGTTCAGACAGCTGCGGTCAGAAGAGGAATTTGTTTGGACTGACGAAGATAAGTCGTCCTCTGTCGGACCACCTCCGCAGCCAACTACGACCATGACAAAGTCGGGCATGAATTCAAGATTAGGAAGGTACGCCTGTGTTGCAAGGGTGAGGTACGGAGAGCCAACGAGAACGCAGGACTGGCTGAGGAAGCTGGATGTTGCTAGGTGATGAGAGAGTTCAAGAAGAGTCGAAGAGTAGCTGAAGCAAAGGGTAGCGGGAGAACTGGAGGGAGACCGCCAATGCCTGGAGGGGACGGACGGCAGCAAGCTCCAGTTAAGTAGTGGTAGGGGTGGGTTGTGATGGGGAGGAGAGGGCAAGGAAAGCGGAAGGGTCGAGCGTCTGTTGGTTGAATTCTCACACCCATCGCGGTCTTTAGAAAAGGCAAAGCAAAGGGCCCAACGGCGCATACGACGATGACTCGTTTTGCACCACGCACTGCAGACAAGTGAGCAAGAGGGTCATTATGATTCCATCCACGTGTACATAGAAAGGCTTAAAATCCACATCCAGGAAACGAAAGTGAGCTGAAGCACCGCAAGGAGCGAGGCCGAGTGACGGACAGAAGAGAGAAAGGGAAAAAAAGGGAGAGGGTATAGCGTCTGCAACTCAAGCCACGCCGACAGGGAAAATGTGAAGATAAAGGAGAAAATATCAACAGATCCTTCCAAACGATCTTAAGCTGTGCTCTCCCCAAGCAAGTCGTTCAGGGCGCGATTCACATCATATCCGTGTTTCTCCAGGGCATTCACCGCTTGGTCCCTGCTGAAGCCCATCGCCGTGATAGCACGTACGCCTTCAACATCCTCTCCAGGTCCTGGCGCAGCCGTCGAGTTCAGGACGGAAGAAGTATAGCTTGAGATGGTTGAGCTGGCCTCATGGCGAGAAGGGGGTGGGGGAGGGGGGTTTTTCTCCGTCTTGCTCTTCTCCTTCTCCTTCTCTTTCTTGACGGTCTTGGAACGCCCAAATCCAGGGAAGTGGAATTTGCTCTGCTTGACAGGCGCCGGCTCCTCGGCAGGAGGAGGGGGGCCAGCCGGAGGAGCGTACGCATTCGAGTTCTTCCGAGGCGCGTTCCTCTTGAACAGAGAGGGGCTGTCGGATCTCCTTGGCGAGCTCACCGAGACAGAAGGCGCATTCGCACTAGGTGCAGGCGAGGCCGCTCGATTAGGCTTCGACTGAGTTGACGGATTTGGTGAGGTAGGGGCCGGAGCTTTGGGTATCGGGGCAGCCACAGGGGGCACGTCGGCGGGCTTAGGAGCGGGTGTGGCAGAGGACGAACCGTTCGCCGTCGCTCCTTCAGCACCGTTAGGCTTCGTTACACCGAAAGCAGAGTCGAATGCCAGGGAAGGAGCGGTAGGCGCTTCAATGGCAGGCTTGATACCGAAAGCATCTTCAAAAGACGGCTTCCCGGCGGGTTGGGATGTTGAAGGCTCCGCTGGTTTGAAAGCTTCGTCGAAGAGGCTCAACCCGGGGGGTGCGGTAGTAGTGGTGGTCGCGGTCTTGGCTGGGACGGTCGTGACTGGAATAGCAGGAACCGATGGGTCGCCAAAGTCGAACGTGTCGCCAAAGGCGTCGTCAAAACTGAAGGTCGCGTGTGCTGGGACAGCCCCGCCATTGGGTTTCGCTGCCAAGGAACCAAAGGCTTCGTCAAAATCCGTCACAGTCGCGGTCTTCGGAGGCTCCAAGGGGGTGATCGTCGAAAGAGGGGCAGGTGCCGTCGCTTGAGTTGTTTCTGGAGCGCTCGCGAACTGCCCAGCGTTGGCTGTGCCTGAAGGAGTCGGGGAGTCAGCGGGACTGGGCCTTTCGACAAGAGAAGGGCTATTGCTAGTACCGAAGACGTCGTCGAAGGCAGATGTTGTAGCAGACGAAGTGGCTTCATGCATTGGCGAGGCGGCGCGAGGAGTTGGAGAACCTGCACGTTGAGGGTCCGTCGTCGTTACCTTGGGGGTCGTTTGAACAACCGGCTGTCCATTCGCAGCGGGGTTTGCCTTCGCCTCAGCGTAATCGTCGCTGTCGCTATCCTCGTCCGAAGAGTCCTCATCTGCTTGCTGTATCTCCTTGAGAGGGGGGAGCTCGCCTTCAGGACTGGTAGGCTCATCGATGGCAGGGAACCGGCGGGCTTCCTCTACTTCGTCTGCACCGGTAGTTGGAGTATCCAATGAGATCGCGTCCGCTCCAACTGGGGCACTTGGGGGCGCCGCTACTGATGGAACAGGAGCGGGGGTAGGTGCAATGGCGACTACTGGTGCCGGGGCAGGACTGCTCGTCGGCTTGGGCTCAGGACTAGCGATTCGAGGAGGAGTAGCGACCGGGGCTGGAGAGGCGATTCGTGACGCAATCGGAGGGGGAGTAGCGACCGGGGCTGGAGAAGCGATTTGTGACGCGACCGGAGGGGGAGTGGCCACGGGCTGATCAGCAAAGGCAGTCGCAAATCCGAATGGATCATCGACAGCCGCGGAATCCTGCCTCTGCGGAGCTGGAGCCGTGCTAGTTGCAAAAGGAGAGAACGGAGCTGCGGACGATGGTGTGCCAGCCCCACCAGTCATGGCAGCGAAAGGATTCGTGCTGCGCGTTGACTTGGGACTAGGAACAGCCTCTGCTTGGGCCTCAGGGAATGCATCCGCGAAGGAGAATGGGAGGGATGTCGCCTTCTCCTCGAGAGGAGGTGACTGTGGCAGAGCAGTGGTTATGGCAAGCACGTCCACATCCGCCTTCTGGGCCTCTTCAACTTCCTTGGTAACAACCTCCAGCTCCTTTTGAGCGACTTCAAGCTCCTTCTCAGCCTTCTCCCGCTCGCCTTCTGCTGTGGATAACTGCTTCTTTCCAATCGCCAATAAACCCTTTTGGTGGCGAGCGTCCTTCTTAACCTTCTCGATTTCTTTCTTGATTATCTCCGTCTCGTCTGCCACCTGCTTCATCTTGCGTTGCAAGGCGAGGGCTTCATCCTTGTCGCGCAGCATGTTGCCCTGGACCTCGTTCTTCTCCTGCCTGATTGCACTGAGATCGCTTTCGGCTGTGATGAGTTCCTGACGGGTCTTGTTGATGGTTGCGGTTTGTGCCAGCAACTTTTCCCGTAGGTCTCCAAAGAGGCGTGACTCTGTTTCGTACGCTGCCTTTGAAGCTGCGAGCTGGGTTTCCAGTTGGGCGAGAGTCGCAGCGGAGTTGGTAACGTCTGCTTCAGCCTTTTGGCGCTCAGCCTTGGTGTTTTCAAGTGATCGGTTGGTGCTGTTCAACTGGTTTTGCACGTTTCCAATCTGGATACTGTGGTCCGGGCCAGCTGGCGTAGTGGGGCTGTCCTCGTCGTCCTCCAACAAGTTCCTTTCAAGAGAGAAGGCTGGCTCTACGAAGGCTTGACGTTAGTTTCTGGCGTTATGTCCTGAAACAAGCCGACTTACGACGCAGAGCAAGCTGTGGGGGTGAAGCAGCACGCTGGACAGCCGGTGGGGGCGAGAATGTTACTGGCGCTGAAGCTGAGGGTGGAGGAGTATCCCCCAGAAGCCAAAGATCTTGTTGGATTGAAGCTGACGGAACATGCATTAGTCCGCGAATATATCACGTGTAAGACAACTCACATGGTTGAGGTTGAGCCGGTACCCGCATCGCAGGGGGAATGAGACTTGAGGGTAGCGTGTCTGGTACTTCCTTTCCTGTAAGTTTTCCGTTGATGAGATGTAGAGCGATGGCAAAACCCTCTTGAGTCAAACGGCCATCCTTGTGCAAATCAGCCAAGTCCCTGCACGAACAGAATGAGCTGTAGTTCCAATGAACAGGAATCAAACACCAACCAGATCTGTGCCAAGACTTGTTCCGGAAGGCCGGACTTCACCATGAAAGGGACCGCCACTTCGCCCTCAATAAAGCCTCGCTTTTGAGTATCCAGAGTTGCAAAAAAGGTGTCTGCCGTGGCCTTCTCCTGGGCAGAAACATCCCAATCGCCAGCGGTGTGGGTGCTGGTTGTGGGTGTGGACATGGTTGAAAGCACGCTTGGTGCCATGGATAATCTCGAGGGAGGTCCAGTAAGTTGAGGGGAATGAAGGCCTTGGCCTGTATGTTGCGTCGACAAGGTCTGGCCAGTGTACTGGGGCCGAAGGGGCTGCCCGGTGAACTGACGAGCAACTGGAGAGCCAGGGCCTGTGGAAGAGCCACCGGTTTGATGCGTTCTGACGGATTGAGGCGACTTTCCTCCACTGGCCTGCTCGTACAATCCAGGAGGGAGAGTGCCAGGGATTACGAAGCTTGGCTGGGACATCGCTAGCTGAATGAAGAACATCCCAATAATGAAGTCGGCCTGATCAAGGGTGCCACGGTTTTGGGTATCAGCGAGATTCCTGAAAAGGCGTCGGTCAGTCTCGGGGAGCCGGTTGATGACCATTTCTGGTTTACCAAATCAGACCCAATTTCTCCATCGGCAGGTTGGACTTCAAGAAAACGTCCTTGGCCTTGTCGCCTGGGATTGCGAGTGAAATCAGCATTGCAAATGAGTTTCACAGGGAGAAAAGTAATTACCGGTCAGGACCCCATTCTGTGGCCCGCATCCTAAGAACAACCGAATGAACTTGTTTCGGTCTTCGGTTAAAAGAGGAGGGACCGCGCGGGTTGCGGATGCCGTGGGCGTTGAGGGTGTCGGCGTTGCAGGCTTCGGTAGTGGGAGGCCGTCAATAGTTGGGAGTGGACCGACTGCGGTTTGGGTAGTGTTGAGCCAACGCGATGACGCCGCGGATATTGAGATTTGGACGAAGATGACGAACCTTTGTTCAAGAGATCTTCGCTGACAGCTTCACCCTTCTGGGCCCATCCAAGCAGTCGTACGAGAACAGCTGCACCTTTCTTGGTAAGAAATCCATTGTTGTCCGAGTCTGCAATGGCCCATATCTCCCCGAGGACATCTGGTGAGACTTTGGCACCACTAAGGAGTTTGACGGCGCTGTCGCCGTTGATGATTCCGAGTTTCTGTGGGTCTCCGATATTGAAGAGAGCCGTGACGAGCTGCTGCTCAGGCGGGGTCGGTGCGAACGGCATAATAAATGGGAGCTGGCGAGGGGGGAAAGGAAAGGATGGGGAGGTATGTCACGTCCAACCGTGGGTACATGATGCGCCTTGAGTTTTGCTCCTCGTTCGCGTCTCAGTCCCTCCACACACCTTTACCTTCAAAACAACCATGCCAGACGAGGTCAAACTCAACGCGAACTTGTTCTTCGCAAGGATTAAAACCATCGTGGATGCCTGGAATGTATGTCAAACTCATGCGTCTTTCCTGGATCGTCCATTAACCACTGGTTCTGCAGAATGCTGGGAGCTCGCCCGAGCTCGAGTCCATGACTGGAGTCGACGCGCTGCTGGTAGTGATAGGAGACCCAGCGGGGGACGATGAGCCAGACAGGAAGAGTACAGCTTTCCAGGTGCGCTTCTGGACGCGTCTTTGGCCCCGTTCTGTGCAAAGCCTCATCCGTCGGAATTGAAACCACACCATAGATATGGCTTTTGGGCTACGAATTCCCCTCTACAATCATGCTCGTTCTTAAGGACAAGATTTATTTCGTGTGCTCGGCGACAAAAGGTGCTACCGCCCGCAAGTCCTCCACCGCCATATCAGCTTTTAACGTCTTCAACCTCTTTAGGGAAAATCCTCAAGCAACTGATAGGTCCGAACTCGACGATGCCTATTGAGATCTTGCTTCAAGGAAAGCCGAAAGATCCTCCGACCAATGCAATCCCGAATGTACTAGAGGTCATGTCTGCCGGAGTACGTACCCAAGCCATGTGCAAACCACAGCGCACTCACCAGTTTCTGCGCACCAGAAACGGATCGGTACATTGACTAAGGAACAACACACCGGAAGACTTGTCGATGAATGGAAAAATGCTCTGGACGCCAGCAACCATAAATTCGACAACGTAGACATTTCCGCAGCCTTATCAGCGTGCATGGCAGTAAAAGACTCTGAAGAGATGGTAATCTTTTGACCCATGGACTGAAGGCTGGAAAATTGACCTCCATCCGGCAGAAACTTATCCGAACTAGCGCCAATGTCGCCTCTGTCATTTTGAGCGCACACTTCGTGCCAAAACTTGAACTGATACTGGATCGCGGCTCAAAAACTACTCACCAAGCACTTGCGGACAGTATGGACGCCAAACTGGGGGATGGAACCAAACCCGATATGAGGGTATTTGGGAAAGCCAAAAACGCCAGCGACATCGACTTCACCTCCATGGAATTCATCTATCCGCCAATCGTACAAAGCAAGTCAAGTTCCTCGGGATATGATATCCGCTTCAGCGCGATGTCGACGGAGGACCAGATGAGCCACGAGGGCATAATACTCGTCGCGCTAGGGATGAAGTACCGTGGCTATTGCGCGAACATGGCCCGAACGTTCCTGGTCGATGCGAAGAAGGTGAGTTGAAACGGTAAGACTTTTCGCCGCTTTCTTACCTTACACGCCCTTCCTAGACCCAAGAACAACAATACGAGCTCCTCCTTACACTGCAGTCTGAAGCTCTTACCAAGTTAAAAGACGGAACAGTGGCTCGGGAAGTTTATCAGCATGTTGTAAATACCGTGAAGGCCAAGAGTCCCGAGCTTGAGAAGCATCTTCCTAAGAACGTGGGGTGGGGTGTACGTTCGCTCTTAACCGTCTTTCCTGCCGTGATTTTCTGACATCTCGTTATCAGATGGGTCTTGAATTCCGGGACGGCTCATATGTTCTGGGTCCTAAGAACTCTCGACTCTTGAAGGCGGGTATGGTCTTTAATTTGATTCTCGCGTTCACGGACGTTGTTGGAGAGGACGGCAAGAAGTAGGCCTCTATTCTACATTAACCTTTCGGATATAGCTAAACTTACAATTGCCAGGTATTCGCTTCTTCTTACCGATACCGTCAAAGTTGGGGAAGAAAAGGGTGTCTGCCTAACGGAGGGAATCAAGACATTCAAGGATGTCTTGTTCTCGTTCAACGTGGGTCATGTGACCATTTCCACAACGTGACCTAACTCTTGCTTCCAGGATGATGAGCCGGCCCCAAAGGGCAAGTCCAAGGAAAATGGTGAAGCGAAGCCCGCAAAGTCTAAAGCCAATGGTGCTTCTCCAAAGAAGGGAGAGTTGAAGAGTGTTCAAGCTGGTTCCAAGGTCCTTCGGGCCAAGACCCGACAGCAGTTCATGGATCCCGAAGCTTCTACCAGTCTTTCGGCACGCATCACTACCCATCAAAAAGAGCTCCACTCCCAGCGACAAGAAGAAGGAATTGCTCGCTTTGCGGGAGAGGACGATCGCACGGGACGTGAAGATGGCAAGATCTTTAAAAGGTTCCAGAGCTACAAGGGCGAAGCGGCACTTCCGAAGGAGGTCGAGAGTCTCCGAGTATGAATTTGGTATCATATACTCTTGATCCTCAAGGGCTGACATGGCTCATAGATTTACGTAGACCGGAAAAACTCCTCTGTCGTTTTACCAATCAACGGCTTTGCTGTTGCGTTCCACATCAACGTCATTAAAAATGCCAGCAAGTCCGACGAAGGGGAGTTCACCTACCTTCGAATCAACTTCCAAACGCCCGGTCAACTTGCCGGTAAAAAGGAAGACACAGTGCGTACATCCCGGTCCGACTATAAATCTAGGTCACAGCTGACCACAGATTCCAGCCATTCGAAGATCCAAACGCCACCTTCATCCGATCGGTCTCCTACCGTAGTACGGACAGCCACCGCTTTGATACGCTGTATAAAGCCATCCAAGAGCTGAAGAAAGAAGTCAATAAGCGGGAGCAGGAGAAGAAAGCAATGGCAGACGTCGTCGAGCAGGACAATCTTCAGGAAATTAAAGGTATGTATTACCCTTGGTAATATAAGATCTTTTCTGAGCGAAATTCCAGGCAAACGCCCGGTCCGACTTCCCGAGGTCTTCGTTCGTCCCGCCACTGATGGCAAGCGCTTGCCTGGAGATCTCGAAATCCATCAAAACGGTCTTCGATACGTGTCGCCTCTCGGTCACAAAATTGGTGAGTCCCTCCCGGGGAGAGTTTCCTTTTGCGCCTGCTGTCCTAAACATCCCGCCGTCAGACTTGCTGTTCAACAATATCAAGCACCTCTTCTTCCAGCCTTGCGACAATGAAATGCTCGTCATTGTTCATTTCCACCTCAAGGCGCCCATCATGATCGGAAAGAAAAAGACAAAGGACGTGCAGGTCTATCGCGAGGCGTCCGACGTGCAGTTCGACGAAACCGGGAACCGGAAGCGCAAATACCGTTATGGAGACGAAGACGAAATCGAGCTTGAGCAACAGGAGAGGAAGCGAAGGCAAGCGTTGAACAAAGAGTTCAAGTACTTTGCGGAAAAGATTGCAGAAGCCGTGAGTGTTGGGTGTACTTGCAAACAATTCGGGGTGGATTGACCTTTTTTTGGGCAGAGCGACGAAAGACTCGAGGTTGACATTCCGTTCGGAGAGCTTGCGTTTGAAGGTGTTCCTTTCAGAACGAACGTCAAACTTCAACCGACGACGGATTGTCTAGTCCACCTTGCGGACCCACCATTCCTTGTGGTCACACTCGCTGATATCGAGATTGCGTCCCTTGAACGTGTTCAATTCGGTTTGAAGCAGTTCGACATGGTTCTCATTTTCAAGGACTTCTCTCGTCCTCCTCTTCAAATCAACTCCATTCCCTCGAACCAGTTGGACAACGTCAAAGAGTGGCTAGAGTGAGTGATTTCGTGCTCCACACAGGTTGCGTGCGATACACCTCTGACGGCGACTGTTGCAGCTCTGTCGATGTTCCTCTTGCTGAGGGCCCCGTCAACTTGAACTGGGGCAATATCATGAAGAACATCAACGAGAACCCATACGAATTCTTTAAGGAGGGTGGATGGGGCTTCTTGGGCGGAACGGCGGTTGGAAATGCCGGCAGCGATGCGAGCGACGCCTCGAGTGAGGAATCCGAGTTCGAGATGGACGAAGACGATGATGTCGTGAGTTCATCTGCAAGCGAATCCGACTTTTCCGCCGAAGATTCGGATGCAAGTGAGAGCGGATCTGAATCCTTCTCTGATGAGGAGAGTGGAGAGGACTGGGATGAATTGGAACGGAAGGCTGCCAAATGTGGGTCCCCAACTACCTTCCTTCAATCAGTTAGGTTTCATCGACTGATTTTCGGCGTAATCTTGTTTCTTTAGCGGACAAGAAGCGACATGAAGACGGTCGCGGCCACGCGTCCGAAAGCGAGTCTGATCGGCCCGCCAAGAAAGGCAAAGCGAAGAAGAAGTAAACTCCGTCATCTTTCTCTCCATCCTTTGCTATTGCCTCGTTTCCCACTGCTGCTTTATTTATGTACCCTGCTTTCACACTATCAAGTCAAGCTTCAATCGCTCCGCGAATCCGTAGCTCTGTTCCCCATGAGCAATGTCCTAATAAATTACACTCTACCGGAAGGCGCAGAAATCCGCTTCTGGCTCTGTCTATTGGCGTCATCGAACCTCCGGATGATAACTTCGCATTTCGATGTTTGGCATATATTTTTGGAACCCTGCTTCACGGCATCTGAGAAAAGGGTGAGACCGGCGGCTCGTTCCACAGAATCCACTGAAGGAAGAAAAATCGAACGTATCAGAGCACAGTTGAGAAGGATGTAAAAGAAACAGCCTACCCGGAACTGCGAAATTCGTCAAAGGTGTCTCGTCTGGTATGGGAGCGTTTGGAAGGACAAAGGCCCCAATAGACAGCCTAGATGGGGCGTTTGGGCCGCGTCAGCGAAGGAACTTGCACACACTGCGAACAACCTACTCTTGGATAGATGGTGTGCTAGGAGATGAAGGCCTGGCGCCGAGAACCACCTTGGCAAAGTGGGTAGGCACTGCTACGTTAGGTGGAGATCCGATAACTTCGTAAGTCTGCGATACAAAACTATGTCAGATGTCAGGCGGAGCGACTTATGTAGTGGCTCCATACCGTTCGCCATTTTCCGTCAGCTTCTTGCTTGGGTAGGTAAAGCGGTACGGTAAATACGTAGACGTCGGAGAAGCTAAGGAAGATCTATGTCAGTGCCTTGGAAAGAACGACGCAATGAAACGACGGTTACACAGATGTCTGTCGGCGACACCAGTCTTCAAGGTACGCCCAATCTATGAGCAACAGAAAACGTTAAAATAATTCGAAGAAATGCATTAATCAGGTGAAAACACTTACAATGTCTGTTGAAACCATCCCCGACTTGAGGAGCAATATTCGTGAGCAAGAACGTCTCGTTCATCGCCTCCTGAGAGGACTTGGCATCGGCAGCAGGCACCCTAAAGAACCAGGCGCACTCTATCAGTGTTGTCCAAATGACTGAAAAGCGCCTAGAGCGCACATGTGACCGCGATCGTAACCACTCCTAAAATAATCCTGTAACCTTGCACGGAATGGCGTTGGAATGGCAGGATCCTCGACGAAGTCTGATTTACCCCTATCGCCCTTGGGAGCGTCCGAGTTGGACCCTCCGGCGCGGGATTTCCCGAGAGAGGAGAGGGTAAGGTGTTCTGCAGTCTGTTGCAAAGATGAGGCCTAGCGTGCAACTAGAAGACCTGGAAAGGACGTACCCAAGCTGGGTGGCGCAATCGTCTATCGTAGGAAGCAACATATCCCTTTCGTACCAAGAAGTCTGGAGTGGGACCTAAATGTGAGGGAGGGAAGACCTTTTTGAGCACTGCCGACAGACGTGGGCTTACGGCCCAGGGAATCGAAAACGAACCTGGATGGCCATACTTCAGGACACCAGGCACGTTTCCTCCTAGCATAGCAATATCCGTCGAATTTGACATTTGCGGTCGGTTCTTCTCATCTATTTGGATCACAGGACGAGGCTGTTGTGGTGGTGGAACTGGCACAGGGAATTGATGTTGCCCCGGAGCTGCGACTGGGACGGCATCTTTCCGTTTCGTTATGATAGCAGTAGCTCCGGCTCCTAGTACTGCTCCCAGGCCAAAGGCTGCTAGATGCAGAGCTGACGCGGCTGGCATTTCCTTTTCGGGTGTTTTGGGTGAGGTTCGTGTCTAGGTGCAACCGAAAAGTTTGGAAAACAGGGGATGTTGTCGGAACGCCGGGGATCTCTCGTGCGGTCACATCCGCGAACCGCCTCAAGGCTTCCTTGCAGGGACCTGAAGTCGGGATTCAACCACAACCGAAACCACCATCAGCACAATGTCCGGACGACAAGGAGGAAAGCTCAAACCACTCAAGGTATTTGAGTCTCTCTGTAATCGAACGCAAAACGTTTACTCATAGGGTAATTCCTAGGCCGCCAAGAAGGAGAAAGTCGAGGAGGACGAGGTGACTTTGATCATCGTGCAGATCGCTTTCGGTTCACCTGATACCTTTTGTGCCCTCATTCAATAGGAAGACAAGGCCTTCAAGGCTAAACAGAAGGCAGACGCTGCAGCCTTGAAGAAGGTTGCTGAGCAAGGTATGGCTGCCCTGACGTTTTGCGCCGGATTAGACTGACGATTGCTTCTTCATAGCGAAGCAGAAGGGTCCTCTGGTCGGCGGAGGTATCAAGAAGTGCGTTCCGCCATTATTATCTCTTAAGGGTGTATCGCTGACCCGACTCTGCCGCTTTAATTAGATCCGGCAAGAAGTAGAGGTTTCGGCCATCCATCGCAGCTCAACGCTCCTGTTGTCATTTGAACAATTTATCTGCAGTAGATGCCATCGTCTCTTTCAACTCTGGTTTCTTTGAACGCGCGGTGCGCGCTGTGAGAGGAAGATAACCGACAAGGCCTATTTACAGGTCAGCCGGTGGGAAGTAAGCTTGGCATTCGATACCGGCCTAAGCGGCAACGACGTAACGACCATACAAATACAACAAATGGAAGAAAGACGACCCGAACGTCGAAGAGAAGAAGGGGTAGTGGGATCATGCATGCGCACAGCGCAGCGAAATCAATGTGCGAGTTCGGTCCGAATTCCACGACAAAGTATGGCCCGACGTAATACCGCAGACGAGACCGACATCTAGCAGCGTGCCAACGACGGAAGCGACACGACAACCGCTTTGGGCGGAGTAATGATAGGCGGGGGAGTCCAACCTCTCATTCCACCTTCTGTTGCGCCTTCGCTTGAGAAGACGCTCTTGGATTTGTCCCATGGCCCGACGGTCTTCTTGGTATTCGACTCCTCAAAGTGCATCTGCGTAAGGGCCAATGGAGGCTGGACTTGCAGTCTCAACGATGAAGTGCTTGAGGATGCCGAGGTTGAGGAATATAAATGAGTTGGCGAGGACGAATCCGGAGATGCGGAGGCCGAGGACGCAACGCTCGCTGGGATCGTGAGCGAAAGGAGCGGCTGGTGAGGAAGGTCTCGGACCGTGTTCCTTCGTCGCAGTGTGGGAGCAACGAGAGATGGGCAAGGAGGTTGAGGTAGAACGTGTCGTTCCTCCATGGACATAGGGAGAGGACCACGGTGAAGACGGAGGGCGGTAGGGGCTTGGCGACGGGCTCGGATTGGCATTGCAGCTGAAAGAAAAGACTGGAGAGAGATGTCGAAAGGCTGAGAGCGTGTCGTTTAAAGAATGTAAGGAGTGGTAGTGAGTTTCTAAGGATGGGCAAGTAAACGACGGTCAGACAATGCAAAGGACAATGGCAGTCCAGTCTGTAATGACAGCGGAGACTGACCTTTTGGAGATGGTGAGAGAGACGCGTTTTGGGAGACTTCCAGAGTCTAGTGCCGTTCGGATGATTTAAAGGAGGGATGAGAAGGAGAGAGGAGGGACCGCAGCCAGCTGTACAGGGCGGGGGACGGAAACGGAGGTGGCAACGAGCCGTCAAACCAGGGGGTCGGCGGAATTGACACGGTTATTTCCAGCAACACCCGCACTTTAGCTCCCTTTCAGCGGTAACACTAACACCGACCCTCAAAACCCATGCCGTACTCAAAGATTTCACATCCCCGGAGGGGAATAGGTGCGGTCGGCGATCTAGCTTGTTACGATGTCGTCAAGCCCCTGGAGTCAGGCCGACCACCGCTGCATCATCGGCCCAGCCCTTTGAGATATAAGAAACGTTACCAAGTGACTATGAATCACAAAACATTGAAAAGCCAGTTGGTTGCTATCAGCTGAGACGTAGTTCTTTGTTCAAGCAAGAGGCGCCTCAACGTTCAACTCCAATCGCTCGTTGCAGCCTGCCGCGATGAACTCTAGTTCGTCTTTCAGCCCACTCGGTAATACATAAACCAAACAGAGCAGGCAAATGCATTGGTGAAAACTACCGCTATCATCTGAACTCCCATTGCAATCATGGAATGCATCCAATGCCCATCCTGTCGCCAGACTTTCAATTCGAGCACCGCCCAGGCGCACTGTTTCCCATGTGGTGAGCAATTGCATCGTACTCTCCCCCTCGACACTCATCACTATTTTTTCCTTCAGGATATTTGCTATGCCTGGCTTGCATTAGATCGCTAAAGACAGTTGGATGTCCCATAAAATGTTCCCTCCCCCTTCACTACGAGCTGCCTCGTGACTATTCCCCACCTGAAATTCCCCAATTAAACGTCGGCCTTACTCGCAAAGTCTTCGTGGACTTTACCCCCATCGTGAACCTTCGCCAAAACGAACTTATCGAGCAGAAAAGGATTTTTGATGAGCTGTATGAAGCCTATGAGCGACTTTTGGACAATGAGAGGGCGAGGTACGCCTGATCTTGGTGTCTGAAAATAATTTGAGAGCTAATCAGGGCATCCCTACTACAGACGTGACGGCGAAACTCAAGCTCTCGTCAATGTGGTCATCGCAAAGTTGGATGAGCTAGTATGTCTGACGTCATTTCTTGTCGTTGTCCAACATGCATTGATCGTAACACCTCCATAGCCATCCAAAATCAAGCCGTGAGTGTTACCCTGAATTGCCTCGTTACCCTTACCGACTGGTTCTCATTCGAGCCATGCATACTTAGACATTTGACGCCAGCCGAGCACGTTGATGCGGCCACTTCAACAGATGAGGCTTCAGTAAGTAGCACTTCCTCAAACTCGCCTTTGAACCCTCGGCCCTGTATACTGATTTAACTCTGCCGCCAGAATACAAGTCACTCCACCACCTGGAACAGCCGCGGAGTCCGAGTCAACCCGTCTCTACCAGCAGCGTCGATCCCCTCTCAGACACCCTTCCAAATTCAAGCATCGACTGTACCACCCCAGCAGTTGACTTCAACCAACGTTCCGGTTAGCAATGCCTCGAGCTCAGATCAGACCGATGGAAGCCAGCAAACCCAGGCTACAGCGCAAGGACACGGTTTCGGAATTTCTTCTGCCCAGCCCGGCGTCGCAGCGGAGGCAGAGCCACCAGAGGACACTGCGTCGCAGCCCCAGTCATCAACGAGCAGTGACATGCCTCCCAGTCCTCCCAGTCCAGTACGCTTGAGGCCCATGACAAATGCCGAGCGTGCGTACCTGAGCAATGGTCATTTACACTTCGACATAACTTTTGTGCACCACTTCCGTGATATCTGACGAACTTCCTTCCCTCCTATGTCTAGGCAATGTACCACACCCAGGCGCTGGAACGCCCTCGATCGGACTGCAAGTTCCCCAGTCACCCATCTCAATCCAATTCCTTTCTGGCCCGGCTGCTTCGACGAGTCCGTCGGCGTTCGTATTCAGAGGTTCTTCTGCCCAAGGGATAACAGCGCAGAACGAAAACGGTGCTGGAGGCATCTACGATGAAGAAGAATGACGTGATGTCTCGAGAACGATGATAAGCTCAAAGAACGTGGAGAAGCTTCCGAAGGTCAACCCCAGATACCAACGAATGTGTACGGTTGCGCTGTGTGATTGTCTGACCTGCTGGCAGGTCCAAGCACCTATCTTTCTTTCGATTCAAATCAAAAGTTCCAGGTGCTTCGGCGTGCAGAGGGGCACAGTCTTGCGTGATTCTCGCCTGACACCTGCGAGATAGCTCACAACGGTCACAGCCCGTCCTACCCCATCCGAGGAATCGCTCACTCAGTGCACTCCTGCGCATCTGACAACGATATCAAGTCTTTCCGATCCAACCCCATAAATCAGCACCGTACCCGGGAGCCAATACCCCGTGACATCACAGTCGCCCATGGAGAGAAAGAGGCGGTAAAAGAGCGTGTTCCTAGGATTCAGTGAATCAAAGGGGTGGCTTGCCGATATCAGGTGCAAATTTCTTCGCCCTTTTCTTGTTACCAGTGGCAACGACGGCCTTTGTGTCGAACCCTTCCACGAAGCGACGCCGTACACATATGCATATAAAAATCACTGATCCCGTCCCAAAAAAAATTCAAACCAACAGATCACCTATCTACGATTCTCCACTCCACCCAATTCTACAAATGATTGAATGCCAGTTCTGTGAGAGCGTCTTCGACGCGGATACCGTTCAAGCCCATTGTTTCGAGTGTGGTACGCATTCGAATCGAACAGCCTCACAGTATAACGTTGCCTTACCCACTTATCCATTCCAACGTTCGCGCTAGGACACCTCTGCTGCCTCGAATGCATAAAACAACTAAGAAAGGTGGGATGTCCACTCAACTGCCCGCTCCCGTCCCACATTGCCGCCCCATCTAGCACCTCCGAAGTCCGCCGCCTTAATGTCAGTTTGGCTACGAGGGTTTATGTGGACTTCACGGATATTGCTGCGGTTCGAGATCGTCTGGCTGAGAAGGAAGAGGAACTCAAAAGTAAAGATCGGATTATCCGGGAGCTGACGGAGAAGCTGAGAGAAGTGAATGAGGATAGAGCATATTACAAACGGATTTTGGAGGATGAAAGGGCTATGTGAGTCTCTATTAATCTTTGCTTCTGTTATAGGCTAACCGGAAGCCGCTCTGTACCTGCTATGTAGGACCGTTCGCGTAACCGAAGCGGCTCTCATTAGTGCCGTATCAGCTCAGCTTGATTTATTGGTACGTCAAAGCCTTCCGTACCACGTGAATTGCCGAATCATTGATCTAGGTCAAACTTCGTGCAGCCATCCAAGCTCAAACCGTCAGTACCGACAAAGACGTGCCTATATTTGCTTGCGGATGCTTATAACCGCTCATGATTAGATTGCTCGTTCCAGCCCAACGCGCTGATGCAGCCATGTCCACAGATAAAGCAAGTTGCAGCTCTTGGTTCACCTTGTACACCTTGGCACATTCCATATTAACAAATTATTGTGGCATTTAGGGTTCAGTCGCGTCTCGCAATTGGAAGAGTCGTGGAGTTCAAGCCAGCCCACCACCACCACCACTGGAACCAGTCGTTTTAGCCCAAACAGCATCCAGGGTACAACGTGGAGTCAATGAGGGCCCGTGTCCCAATCTCGAACGCGCAAAATCCGGCAACGGTTCTCTGAAAGTCCCCCGAGCTGTAGAGGGCGCTGCCCGCTCTTTTAATAGGCAACTGGATGAACCACCTTCCCCTACTCAGAACAACTCAACACTTTGGCTCTCTCCCCGATCTTCGACCCCCGATGTGAACAACCGGACACCCGGGGAAGCTAAGGCGAGTCAACCTGCCGGTGCGTCTCCGGCGGTGATCTCTGGCAACGGCAGTGCAGCCAAGAGTCCTACCACCGAAGTTACTGGCGCGATATTTGGCAGTAAACCTCCCCCCGGTAAGTATATAATTATCGTCGACCAAACATATCCGGTCAATCCCGCTCATTCGGTTTGATTTTCGTTGTCCTATTTGTACAGCGACTTTCGGCCCGTTCAGTTTCTCTGTTTCCAGAACTCCTTTCCGTGGTTTCCCAAACTCGCAGTTCACTTTCCAGGTCCCTCGTGGACTAGATTCTGACGACTCTAGGAGCCCTTCTCTGGCAGGGTTCTCCGTACGGCCACCTCCCTCAACTGAGGTTAGAACAAAGGCGTCTTCAAGTTAACGGGTGGTGACCGCCGCCCCGACGAATGCCATATTCGCTTTGACCCGGCTTAGTTGTAGCCCATTTTACCTTAATATTATTCGACTGTGCCTTCTCTAAGCCCAATATATATTCTATCCCTTTTCCCCTGGTGACAGGGTAGTCGCCATACCGAGGTGGAGGGGTGAAATTGAACAATTACTCGAGCCGCTCGATCACCTTACAACTGTTTTCCTTTCGGCCCAGATGTTTGTATTCATAGCAAACTTTCTGCCAAGAGAACAAGTCCCTGGGGTCACGTTAGAATCGAAGGCAATGGTAACAATCCCTCTACCGAAGAGCAGTTGCGTCGTCTCGGGGCGCCCGAACACGAAGATCATGATTTTCGGAGAGGTCTTGCCGAATGCTTTGGGGGTTTTTCGCCTCGAATTCTCCCTCCTTCTCGGTTTGACAGGAATGGCACAGCAGAAAAATAGAGTGATCGTTCCCCGTGTTTGCACACCTTCGTGAGGAAGATGATAATGAACAACGGGGCTGGGGGCGTCTACGACGCTTCCCTCAATGACAGAAGAATGACGTGATGTCTCAAGGGTCTCAAGGGCGTCGATAAGCAGGGAGAACCGGGAGACCTTATCCCTGATACCGACGAATGTGTACGGTTCCGCCTGTAATTACGTACTTTATTGTTCGCTTTACTTGGGTCCCAAGTACAGCTGCTCCTGTGATTCTAAAGGTCATTACCGGCGCAGGTCAGGTCCTTCGATGTGCGAAAGAAAATCTCGCCCAATCCTCCTCCCGTGTCTCCTTCGCTCGCCGCCAATCGGGCTCTCAGCGACACAGGTACGACTTGGGGGATTCTCCCGGCTCGTCGTCGATGTAGCACCAACTCCATACAATAGGATATCGGTGCGGTAGATCCCTGTGCGACAGCAATGTTAGCTAGTATTGGTCAATCGACTCGATATTGATTTGCCGGCGGTCTAGGAGCTAAATTCACCGTGACCGGCGTATGGCCTAGGGGAAAAGGGGAGAACGGCCAGGAGTCCGGCCCATTCGTGCTTCCATAAATCAAATGCGTGACGGGCTTTCGATGGTAAGCAACGGTAGTGAAGAGGTCCTGTTGGAAAAGAGGTCCTGTAAAGGATGAGCTTCTAATTCCACCGGCTTCCTGCCTACCGCACCCCTTCAACGTGTAGATATATTTAAGATCACTTCGGCAGCCCCCCTCACCCCAAGGCTATACGAACAAGCCGCTCCTGCATACTGCTCACGCTATCAACCATAGAAATGATCGAATGCCAGCTTTGCGAGAACGTCTTCGACGCGGACACATTCCAAGCTCATTGTTTCGAGTGTGGTGGGCCACCAGCTTAACAGCCTCATATTATAACATCACCGCCCGCTTTTAACTATTATTTTTTTGTTTTCACGTCAAACTAGGTCATCTTTGCTGTCTCAGATGCATTCAACAACTAAGAAAACCAGGTTGTCCGCTGAGCTGCCCACTTCCGCCCAACCTTTATATTCCGTATTTGTTTGGCCTCTCCGAAGTCCGCCGTCTTAATATCAGCTTGGCTAGAAGGGTCTACGTGGACTTTACGGATATTGCTACGATGAGAGATCGTCTTGCTGATGCGGAAGAGGAGCTGAGATGTAAAGATCGGATTATCCAAGACTTAACGGAACAACTGCTGCAATTACGGTCAACATGTATGTTTAAAATCGTACTATTTCGTAGCCCAGCTTGCTAATTATTGAGATGAGAGAAGTAAACGAAGATAGAGCGTATTACAAGAGGGCTTTGGAAGACGAGAGAGTAACGTGAGGTTTTCGCTCCTTCCGTCTTTCGTGACAGACCCCTCTTACGTGCTATGCAGGAGTTTTCGTGTAATCGAAACCGCCCTTGTCAATGCCGTAACGGCTCAATTAGATCTATTGGTGCGTCCAAACCTTCAGTCCCGCTCTCGTCGTCGGGCTACTGATCTAGGTGAAATTTCCCATGCAGCCATCCAAGCTCAAACCGTCAGTGTCGACAAGATCCACAACTCTAGTCGGATGCTTATGACTTTTTTATTAGATTTCTCATCCCAACCGACCGCCTTGACGCAGTCGTTTCCGCGGACGAAGCAAGTTGCACTTCTTAATCCGCTTTTAAGCAAGTCAGCAAATTACATAGTAACGCGTTATGCACCTAGGTTTTGACTGCTGGAAAAAATCGGGAGAGTGGTGGCGTTCGAGACAACTTTACACCCCCACCGGAACCGGTCGTTTCCGTTCAAACGGCACCTGGGATCCAAGCCGGAGCCACCGAGGTCCAATATTTACAAGCCGAACAAATATCATCGACCAGCGGTTCTCTAGAAGTCCCCCATCCTGTACTGAGCTTTTGGGGTTCATTGCCGCATGAGTTGGAAGAACCACCTTCGGTTGCCCAGAACAAGACAGCAGATCCGGTCCTTTCTCGATATGACAATTCCTCGAAGAGCGACGTCGTGCCATTTAGAAAGGCTAAGGTTCACCGACCTCTCAGCGGGTCCCCAGCAATGACCTTTTGCGACTATGGTGGCACGGAGAATTCCTCCACCCGCCGCAGTAGGTTTACATTTGGTTCGATAGCGTATCCTAGTACGTAATCCACCTTCATCAACTAAAGCACCTGACCATTCCAAAAGATCCGGTCTAATGTTTCTCTTCCTCTCTGTGTAGGCCCGATGTCCAAACCACCATCCCGGGCTTCCCCCTGACTTTCAAGTTTCGAGTGAGCCAGATGCCCGGCCGTAGGATTTCCTTTACCGCTGCTAGGGTGAGGATAAATGTACCTTAGAGTGAACGGATGCAATTGACACCTTGGCCGGTGCAGCATTTACCTGAGTTCCACCTCGTTGTATCCCGTTTGACCTTATGAAGTGCTTAACTGAGCACAGACACTCCACTTTTGCGTGACCTACCATCTCCAGGACTTTCGTCACCGGAAGAGGCGAGCATCGGACGGAAATCGATCGTTAATTATGCATAAATGACCACAGGAGCCCGATGTTGCCAAAATAAGTGAATGTTTCGGAGAAAGAGCTTCTTTGAGGCATCGCTTAGCGTATCTGCCCGTGGCGATCGTCGAGCGTGAATCGGAGGGATATGTCTCAATGTCGTGATTGTCGCTTCTTTCACGGTTGACAAGTGAGCACGAGGAATGGCGCAGCAGAAATGAGAGTGATATTCCCTCGTGTTTGCACATCTTCGTGAGGAACGATGGCTACGGAGCTGCTGTGCACTTTGAGGGCGCAGTTGATAAGCACGTCATCTGAACCTCGCTCAGGTCGCATCGAGGGAATGTCTGGGATGAGTAATCGTATGATGCTGAAAGCCCACAAATAAAATTTCCCAAAAATCATGATGGTGGGGGGACTTAAAGAACCTGAAGAGGTCTTTCTTTGCTACTGGTGAATGTGTACGGACAGACTCTGCAAATTCAGTGCACCGTTTGCTCTGCCGACGTCTTTAACCCCTTTATCGAGATCGATTTTGAAGCAATAACCATTATGAGCCCGGAGGGCGTCGGGGTGGGGTGGCAAAGCCTGCCCACTCCCCGCTATTCGGGTTCGCGCTCCAGTTCGCGTTTCAATTCGCGTTGGTACTCTGAGCAACCCACTCAAGACCGGAAATGTCTCTAGCCCCATTACCGACCACGGTACGAGCTCCGTGCAACACAGTACTACGGAAATAGGCTACGGTGGCGGGATATAGCTTTTCAGGATGCCAGACGGGGCCTGTTAGTATGAAGGGCTCGTCTGGGATCCGCGACAGCGCGAGCCGACACGACTCGTGCACCCTTCTCCAATAGCCAGAAAGAGAATCGGCTAGGAATGTCGTTTATATATCAAAACACGATATCCTTCGCTTGTTTCCTGGCAGCACGTATGGGCTGGGCCATCGCCTTTGTAATCCGGGTGCACGGATATTCGTACGAATATCCGTGCATCCTGTTCACACGCCAGTATAAAAAGCGCTCGTATGTCCAGCAGTCGGGCGGATAGCACCTTTTCATCCCTCGTTATCACTGTCGCCACCACTAACACTCCAAGATGGTTGAATGTCAGATCTGCTTGAAGGTCTTCAACTCGGATAAGACCAAAGCCCACAGCTTCTATTGCGGTAAGCCCCTGGACCGTTCCGTTGGCGGGGTCAAGCTTACATATTCTTAATTAACACGTTGTATCCTCTCTCCCGTCTTTGCAGAAGACACCTTTTCTGCCTCAAATGCATCACAAAATTAAGAAAGCCAAGATGTCCTCTGAACTGCCCACTTCCGCCCTACTTGGTCGCCGTCCCCTCCGCTTTCTCCGAAGTTCGTCACCTCAACTTCGCCTTGGCCATGAGGATCTACGTGGACTGTACGGACATCGTTAAGGTTCGGGATCGTCTTGCTGAGACGAAAGCACTGCTGGATGGGACAGAAGAGGAACTTGATGAGAAGGAGGCGGAGCCCGAAGAGAAGGAAGCTGAGCTTGAAGAGAAAGAAGAGGAACTCGAAGAGAAAGACGGGACTATTCGAGAACTCGAAGAACACCTTGCTGAGAAGAAATCAAAGCTTGAAGAGAGAGAGAGGCTGCGCTTAAAGAAAAGGATAGGCTAATTCGACAACTAGAAGAACAGCTAAATCAGCTCTCTCTCTAGCGTTCGTCGACGTCTAAAGAGAAACGCCCATCCGGTAAGAAAAAAAGAGAGACGTCCCAGCTCTCTTCGAAACACAGAGGTTGTGGAGAATGCAGACTCATCTGGAGACTCTAACGTCGAGGATTGTCGATTCAGGGCTGGGCCCTCGACAGCCTCCGATTTTCTTTTTGGTATTGATACAGTACGATAAATGACATCTCCAGATTCAATTTTTTTCATTATTTTCTTTGATTACCTCGAGGCGCTTGACCAAGTGATGTGTCCAAGGGCCGCCCAAGGAGAACTTTGGGCTCTCTATGCAACACTGTGCGACGGGGGTTGGGACAAGAGTGCCTTTCGGTTGAAGAAGGTGGTCCTCGCCAGAGTGATGAATCTTGCTACCTTGACTTGCGTCTCCTGCTTTCATCTGCAAAGGAGCCGAAGCATCGTAGTCTCGACTTTACGGAATAAGCCTTTCTCGAAAATCATGATTGTGGGGGGACCTGGAGACCCTGATGATGAGGCTGTTCGAATTCTTCACCCTCAGGGAATGTGTACGGTTGGATTTGCACTCAGGGCACCATCCGCTCTGGTGGTGTTTTTACGAGCCTTTATCGAAGTTGATTAAAGCAACGATCCTTATGATTTCGATGTGCGTCGCCGAATGTCGGGCCCTTCGACCCGCAGGACGGCAACGGCTAGCCCAGTTCACGCTATACACGTTCGCGTTACCTCCCCGAGCAACCTGCTCAAGCCCGGAAATGTCTCCAGCCTCATTAAGGGCGGAGACACCAGTTTCGTGCCACACATCTCCACGGAAACTGGCTACGTCGCGGGATACAGCTTTTCACGAGGCTACACAGGCTGTTCGGTATCCACCCGTCCAGGATTTGCGATAGGGAAGCCACAAGCCGACACGCCTCGTGGATTCTTCCCAAATGGCAAGAAAGAGAAATCGGCTTCTAACACCGTTAAAATCCTGCGGATCGGACGAGGCTGAACTACGACATCCTTCACTCCCTTTTTGCCAGTAGGAGCCGACCATCGCCTTTGTGACCCGGGTGCACGGATACCGTTTGCGCATGATATAAATGCTCTTCGTGGGTCTGTTCAAAAGTCGGACAGACAGAATACCTCCGCATTTCATCTTATCACTTTTACCACCCCCACGCTTCAAGATGATCGAATGCCAAATTTGCCAGAACGTCTTCAATTCTGATACTGTTCAAGCTCATTGCTTCGGCTGTGGTGAGCCCCGTCCGTTCATTTGCGGTCCTCATTATACTTAACCGCCGTTTCCCCACTCCTGTCTGGCACAGGACATCTTTGCTGCCTCAAATGCATCAAAAAATTAAGAAAACCGGGATGTCCTCTAAATTGCCCGCTTCCGTCCTCCGTCGTCGTCCCAACTGGTAACTCGGATATTCGTCGCCTCAACGTCAGCTTGGTTAGGAGAGTCTATGTGGACTTTACGGACATCGCTATAGTTCGGGATCTTCTTGCTGAGACGGAGGCAGAGCTGGAGGAGAAAGAAGAAGAACTCGAAGAGAAGGAAGCGCAGCTGGAAGAGAGGGAAGCCGAACTTGAAGACAAAGAAGAGGAGCTTGAAGACAAAGATGAGATTATTCGAGAACTCAAAGAACAGCTTGAAGAGAAAGAGGCTGAGCTTGAAGAAAAGGATCGGCTCATTCGACAACTAGAAGAACAGATGAGACAGCTCTCGATCCAACGCGAGCCGACGTCTAAACAAAAAAGCCCAGCTGGCCAGAAAAAGAAGAAACGTCCTAGCTCTTCTCGAAAGACAGAGGTGGCGGAGAGAGTAGACTCGTCCTCGTCTGAAGAATATGAACCTGAGGATCATCGATCATGGGCTCCGTCTTCGAAAGGCCGCGATCGCGATAGTTCTAGCGCCGTCCGTCCGCGACGCTTCCGAACGGCGCGCTAGGGCGTAGATATCCGTCCCCTGTACTGAAGCGCTCCCATAAATGCCATATCTCCATCTGTGGTTATTTCTTTTTTGCATTGATCGTTCTCCTTGACTGCCGCAAGGCACTCCACGAGTCGATGCGCCCAAAGGTCTTCGGACACATTGTATAACTTTCGCGACGGAGGTTGGGACAAGAATGCCTTTGGTTAAGAATGCGGCAGAGGCGCTTGGCTATGGGAACCCGCCACAGTCGTATTTCGAGCCCGTCTATCCGCTTACTATCAGACAAGCAATCGGTCATTCTGAAGACTCTGCGTCATCGGAAGCAGCGGTACTGGACGGTAAATTTATCGACTGTCAAATATAGATACCCACAGGAACCCGATGTTGCAAAAATAGCCGAGGCTTCGAAGCACGATTATCTATCCGGCCTCGCTTGGCATGTCTGGCCAGGCCGATTGGCGAGCGTGAATGGAAGGGAACGGTCTCAATGCGGTGGTAAGTGTCGCTTCGAATTCTTCCTCCTTTCCTTTGACTGACAAGTGGGCCATGTGGAATGGCACAGCAGATATACCGAGCACGGTGGTGACTCGTGTTTTCACTCTTCTTCATGGGGAATATGGGGAATGATGGCTACGGAGCTGCTGTGCACTCAAAGGCGCAGCTGATAAGCGCGTCATTTGACCCTTTCGCACGGTGCATCGGGGGAATGTTTGTGACGAGGGCATTTCGCGGTCGGCATGCAACACCCGTGGCCTTGGCATTATCCCTCATGGACCAATGGTGCAATTAGGAATGTGTGGTAGTGAGTGAGAAACGCCCAAAGCAATATGCGATGATCATCATCCAGCCAATTGGCTACACGGAGAGGTCGGGGATTAAGGGATCGTGCCGATCTTGGCGGCTCTGGAGGCCGAAAGCGAGCTCAGGGACTCGAAGCCAAACAATTGGAGCTCAGACTACTGCGCGTCTCTTCACCCAGCATAAATACCCGTCTCGTCCCCTGCCCAGCCTCAGATCTCATCCTCTACCCCCCCCAACCCCAACTTTCACACTCTCCTCCAAAAATGAGCTTCAAGGCAGTCGACAAGCGCGCAGGCTCTGCTTCTCCAACCTCAAGCGCGAGCGGTCACGTCGTAGACCACCATGCACCGAACGTCACAGACGACCCAATCCCAAACGCCCATGCCCACGGCCAAGCACGGTCCTTGGACAAGGGTGTCATCAAAGTCCAGCCTTTGAAGAAGGAAGAGATGCAGGTATGGCTGTAGCGATGTTTGTCGAGCAAAAAAATTCCCTCCTGACGCGCTGCGGGCCATCCTCTCTAGCAATCCTACGCCCAGGATATTGGTCTCGACAAGGTTGAGCACGGTATTTACGGCAGTAAGTTCTCCTACACACTAAACACGGCTTAAAGCTCCCTGGAAGACTCACTTTATGCCGCGTTCTGCTTTTGTAGCACTGATCAACGGCCTTGGAGCTTGCGTTGGCCTCTGCGGTGCTATTCCTTGCTGCCCGTGCCCCAATCCATTCCGCTCTGTCGCTCAAGGCAAGTTTTCTCAACCCGCCCATCTTGTTTCGCTACAAATTCCTTACATCTCTTTTTGAAAAAAACCAGGCTCCGTCGGTCTCGTATCCCGCTTTGGCCAATTCTACAGAGCCGTCGACCCAGGTCTCGTCAACGTCAACGTCTGCTCCGAAACTTTGCGCATCGTCGATGTCAAGATCCAAATCGCTACCATTGGAAGGCAGACGGTCATCACCAGGGATAACGTCAATGTTGAAATTGACAGCGTTAGTGAGTACCATTCTGTTCAAGCACGGGCTCCGGAAGCCGAGATTGACGAAACGGCCCCCTTTCCCCCCCTCAAAAAGTCTACTTCCAAATCACCAACCCTTACCGAGCAGCATTCGGTATCACCGACTTGCGACAAGCGTTGATCGAACGTGCTCAGACTACGCTGCGCCACGTCGTTGGTGCTCGCGCCGTCCAAAGCGTGGTCACCGAACGCGACGCCATCGCCCTCGAAATCGAAGAAATCGTCGGCGACGTCGCAGACAAATGGGGTGTAGCCATCGAAGGCATTTTGATCAAGTGAGCGCGAACCCCTCTGCTTTCCGCTTTGCCTCGCAGTCAGCTAACCGGGTTTCGCTTCTTTAAAGGGACATCGTCTTCTCACCGGAAGTAGCAGCCTCGCTCTCCTCAGCAGCCCAACAGAAGCGTATCGGTGAATCCAAAGTCATCGCAGCCCGAGCCGAAGTCGACGCCGCTCGCCTCATGCGTCAAGCTGCCGACATCTTGGCCTCGCCCGCAGCCATGCAGATCAGGCAGCTCGAGGCCCTGCAGGCCATGGCCAAGACCGCGTCGAGCAAGGTCGTGTTCGTGCCCATGCAGCTCCAGAGCGACATTATTTCGACCATGGCTAGGCAGGAGGGTGGCCAGGCGGGCTTTTCCAGTCCAGGAGCGGGCCCGAGTGCGGCGAGCAACGCTGGGTTGCTCCAGAGCATGGCCAGCCTAGAGTGATCGCGTTGAGGCGAATATGATTTCTCACTTTCTTTTCCTGGTTTGTCTTTCCTTTCCTTCCTTTCCACCTTTGTCGGTTTTATGGCGCCCCTCCTCTCTCATTCGGACACTCCCTTTACTTTATTATATGCGATTTTGTAGCTTACTTGTATCCTGGCCCAGTCCACCATAATTATTGCACAGTACATGTACAATATGATCGAATTACTCTCGACTCACAAAATATTACCTTTTGTCGTTCTCTCTCGATCGTCGAGGCCGACGATCGGGCGAAAAAGCTGTCTCATCAATTTGCGCGTATTTATGACCGAGCAGATTCTCGCGATGGAGTGAGTGCACCTTCCCTACCTGCGCTAGTAAGTACTACTTTCAAACCTTAGGTATGCGTTTCTTATCAGCTGTGTTTAACTCTTTGCAGTAAAGCAGAGGAAGAACGACTTGAGAGCAGCCCTTGATGGCCGAGTTGGAAACGGTCCCCCCAAACGTCATCCTCCTCCCTTCGTCCCCGCTTCTCAAACGCCTCGACCGCTTCAGCCTTGTCTCCTCTTCAACCTCCGACGAGCCGGTACCCTTCTTCGACATCCTCCGAGCGATCCTAATCAGTCCTGGAATCGCAACCTACGTCGGAGAACTCGCTCAGCAAATCGACAGCATCGCGGTAACATTGAACGGCGGCAGAACAACCACCTCCTCCTCGGCACCGACGAAAAGTTTAGACTTTCTCAGAAGGTTTTTATTACGAACCTGGGACTGTCAAACTTTCTTCAAAACGATATGGCCCGTGTGTTTATCGTTGGCGTTTGAGATGCCGGGGCTGTTTCCAGAGGGTCACATCAGGGTGCTGGATTCAAAGGAGAATCCGCGATTGGTCTTCACGAGGAGGCAGATGGCATGCTTGGTCATGCATCAGTTTCTGGGCACGATACCCACGCCGAGTTGGATGATGAAGGGCAAAGGCAAGGAGTTCATGACGGGCGAAGGAGAAGGAGGGTTCGCGGATTTCTCGTTGTGGTATTCGGACGAACCCGTCAACTTTGAAGCCGTGTGCGCCTACTTGACGGCTCTCTTCACGTATTTCGAAAAGATCGCCACGGAGCCTGGATGGTTGGACCAAGGCGTGGGGGAGTGGCCCGTCGTGATGACGCTCAGGTCGGTGAAGGACGGGGAAGACAAACAACTTGCACGCATGCTCGCCTCCGATCCGGAACGAAGTCGCACGCCGTTCAAGACCTTGGAGTTCATCGCCGTACCCGAGCCTTCCACGGACCCGGCGTTTCTGGGGGTTCCCGACGGAGCTGGCGTGGTGTTCGCGAACAAGCAGGTCGGGTTCGGGACCGGCGGGACGATGGAGGAAGTCGCGGTCGGGACGACTCCAGAGGCGTGTCCGATCGTCCTTGTGACTCGTCCGCTCAAAGACGACCAAGTTCTCGTCTTAACGGGTGTGGAATCCCTAGTCGTTGTGGAGGGTCACGGCCGTTCAGCAAGAATGACGAGGGTGCACCATACCATACCGCCGACGAGGGATTCCCTCTGGCGGACGCGCACCATGCTCTTCATGGATGCGCTCGAGCTGGATGGGTACGACAGCTCGGGCACTTTACCCGACCTCTTACCGGGCCACGTCGATCGAGAGCTCCAAAAGGCTTACACCGCCTTCTCTTCGAGGAGTCCAACCCCTTACGCGTTCGTTGCGACCGGTCTTTGGGGTTGCGGAGCGTTCGGAGGGAACGACGAAGTCAAAACTATGATCCAATGGTGCGCTGCGGCGTTTGCGGGGGTGGAATTGCGGTTCACCTACTCCGACGACCGGAGTTCCTTCGTCCGTCGGTTCAGGGAGCTCGCCGACCTTGCCCAGCGGGATGCTTGGGCTGCAGAAGAGGTTCTGGAGGCGCTAAAGTCCATTCGGCCCGACGATAAAGAGGGTAATAAATCCCCCTTGGCCTTCGTCATGAAGGTTCTTTCCGGGCGAAGTCTAGTTCATGTCTCTGCCTTTACTTAGTGCCCAGGTTTTAGATCTGACGTGCACTATAACAGTTCAGTCTTGTATCCGGTATCTTTGAAATGTAATAGGTTGTATTATAGTGATACAATGTGAAGGTACATAACCATGCGGAGGCTAGTAGCGATACAGTGGGGGAGGTGCAAGAGAAATAAATGAGGGGGATGTGCGGTCCATGCGTTGGATAATTTAAATGGGCGAGTGGCAATGCTCGAGCAGTGTAGCAAGAGTGGGGGTATTAAGCTCCTTTGTGCGGCTATTAAAAGTCCATAGCTTTGCGTCCAAGGGGTAAACGTTAGTAACGCTAACTTCGGAGCAGGAGAAAAGGACATACCGTAATGCAAGATTTTTTGGGCGCATTTCAAGCGGAGGACCTCGTAAAACGTGACAATCCTTCTAGATGAGGGGATCGAGCCAGGCCAGATCCAGGAGTCTCGGCCCCAACTGGTCTTGGGAAGAAGACAACCTCGTCCTCCCCATCCAGCACGAATGCCGAGCTATTGTCAGCCTCTGATGCATCGGGCGAGGTCCCGTTGGATGTCGATGCTGTCTCGTTCGGTTCTTGAGCAAGACGCGACAGCGGGCCGGAGGAGCCTGCGGCACCTTCCGTAGAAGCCGTGACTACAATATTGGGGACATCCTCTGACGTATGGCGGTCATGATTGTTAGCTGCAGCGGAGAATGATTGTCCCTCTGAGGAGTGTTTGGCTTGCGAACCCCGACTTCTGAAACTCGGTCTGGTGGATCTTGCAGGTTTGGTGGGGTCGAAATCTCCTCTGCGCTGAGGTTCCTCATAATGCAAACGACGTTCCATCTCCCAGCTGTCCAAGCTATCCCAGCTTGCGACACTACTTATCTCCGAATGTACAATGCTCGAGACCGCAGACGAGTTTGTGCAGCTGGCAGAGCGGCGGATCGACGGGTAAGGTAGAGATGCGAGGAGAGAAGGGTCAGGGTTCCGTGAGGTCGAATCTGTCGCGATTCGAAAGTGCAAAGGGTCCATAATTGAAGCAATGGCATGGGGCTGGTCGGAAGAGTTCGGGAGGCCCTCCCATCGACTAGCTCCAGATGAGCCAGCTGATGGCTGGCTGGTCCTTGAGGTCCCGTTGGAATGCTTGCCGCGTCTCTTTCGACCTTCGGGATCTTCTCCGGTGTATTCTTCTACCCATTTACAAACGTAGTTGTCCACCCACTCGGCCGTCTGCTGGGGTGTTAGCCCTGCAGGAGGTTTAGGTACGGACGGTCCCCACGGGGCTGCAGTCCGAGATTGGGTTTCTGAAGAAGTAATAATCCCTAAGACATTGAGCTGTGGACTTGGTGACGCGCTTTGTCGCGGGTTTTGGGGTGATGATGCATTCGCGAAGGGAGATGCACTGTCCCCCCTGTGTGAAGCAAGACCCATCACTTTGCTCAGTCCCAACCAGCCATTCCACGGCGATTGTGGCTCTACAGGGCTTTCAAGTTGTGGCACAGGGGATTTTTGAACGAGAGTGTCGGCGGTTCCGGAAGAGCTCTCCCTTAGAAATCCCTCATCCGGGACGGCTTTATGAACGTCCTTTTCAGCACTTGGCGTTTGACTCCCTTTGATAACTTGGCGAGGTTTGAAACGGGGCATGATGACGAAGTAGACAGTCAACACAATGAGAGCCAGCCCCAGCACGCCAGCGAGGACCAACAGTGCAATGGTGGTTCTGGTGACAGGAAACGAATGCGGCGCTGGGATGCTATTGAGTTTGAACTGGAGGGTCGAGGTTGCATTTCTACCGGTCCTTGGGGATTGCACGGAGAGTATAAGGCTGGCCTTGGAATAGTTTGATCGAGCCGGAACTGTTCCGCTGAGCAGGAAGTCGTTTCTATCGAGGTGCATCCATGCTTGGGTATCGGGAGGTTGAAATGTCATGTTCAAGATATCGACAGGCTCTCGGAGAAACTGGCCGAGCGAGAGCTGAAAGTTTCCAGAGATACTTGTTTCTGGATATTGGAAGTTCGTAAATATGTACGGTTCCACAGTGACTACGAGGGAAGTTGTAGCCGGTTTGGCGGACAAAAGGTCGAAGGTGAGGGTAGCGGTTAAGTTCGTCGGGCGTTCAATTGCAATGAAAGAGTCTGGTACAACTCCTTGCAGTGTCTTAGTCGCGCTTTGGAGTGAATCTGTCAGCGCAATGTGACGGGCGACCATCCTGGAACACGACGCACCTGTCCCAGCTCAGCCAGCTTGTCTCCTCTCCAACACGAACACTAAGAGCATCTCTCTGTGTACTATTAAGCTTAGTTTTCTCCACAAATATGGTGGAGATGAACGGTTGGAGATCGTAGGAGACTCGGCTTCTTGGGCTGCCGACGAGCACGGGCAGGGGCTCTGGTTGTAGGTGAAGCTCGGCTTGAACGCGTACGATGAAAGTCTGGGAGACCTGAGCATCTCCTTGGTGACAGGCGAGGGTTATTTGGGTTTGTGAGCTCTCTCCAGGAGTAACACCATAGAATGTGAGGTATTCCCGGTCGAAGGTCAACCAGGCGGGTAGGTCGGTCGATTCGTAAACAACAGGGTCCTCCGGGTCCCCAGTGCAGGTATCTGGCCTGAACGATATGCTGAACGACCAACGAGGGGGTATACGGACACCGACCGCGTTGTATAGAGAGAATGCTGAAGAAATACTTGCCCTAGCACTCGAGTTCGGGGATAGTTGGGAATCAAGGGAGTGAAGAATAGACAGAGCTGAAGCCGACCCGCTCACGACGAGTATGAGAGGTAGGCCATTAAGCCTAGGCTTCATCTCAATGGTAAGCGAGATCCCAACGATGTTTCGCTCGACGAAGGAGGGTGCGCTGGGGGTGATCGACGGTCTTTGGCTGTTTAGGGGTGCGGTCAAACGCGTGATCTGACGCGTAAACAAACTCCCAACATCGTTTACTTCTCACCATATGGTCCGCACCATGCCCACTCTACTCTCCAAACACTCATCAAACCCACTTCAAGCTCCCTCAGATGACCCGGTGAACAAGAAATATCTCAAAGAAATTTCTCCAGTCCTCACTCGGGAAAAGACCAGGGGAGAACGCGACACCTCCAGTATTCATGACGCGGTTGACGAAGAAGACGTGGCCATGATGGGGTCTGATGACGATGAAGATGCTGTAGCAGAAAGAACGTTTGTCCCCGAAGACGAAAGCGACATTGGGGAAGATGAGGATGAAGACGACTGTTCGCCCGAGGAACGTACTCTCTACCTCAAAGACCCGATCGAGCAACGCCAGATCCTAGACGAGATTGCGGATTTAGAGAAGTCTGTGCCAAGAGTTGTGGAAGAGTTTGTTTTGATTGATCGTCTGGGAGAAGGTCGGCGTCCGGCGTTTCACAAAACGACTCCATTCGAATTGACGTGGACATTGTTAACAGGTACATTCTCCTCCGTCTACAAAGCCATCGACAAAGACTATCACAACAAATGGTATAATAAGGTCGGGCAGAGCGGGCAGGGTCCTTTCATTGCGAATGGAAAGGCATGCATTTTTTGGTTCTGTCCGCTCCTCTGAGATGACCAACACACCCCTCATTCAGGTGTTCGTTGCGATCAAGAGAATCTACGTCACCTCGTCACCATCCCGAATTCAAAATGAAATCGCTTTGATGGAGGACTGTAAGGGGTGCCGTCATGTTGCTCAACTGATTACTGCTTTCCGGGAAAAAGACCAAGTCGTTGCAGTCATGCCATATCACAAGAACGTCGATTTCCGGGTAAGCCAGCTCCTTAAACGTGTTGCTGCAGGGCGGTTGACCTCGGTCGCTTTTTTAGCAATATTTCACCACCATTCCATTGTCCGGTATTCAATCATACTTCCGCTGTCTTCTCCGCGCTATGCGGGACGTTCACGCCCGAGAAATAGTCCATCGGGATGTTAAACCAGCAAATTTTTTGTTCGATCCAGATAGTGGGTCCGGGGTTCTCGTCGACTTCGGATTAGCACAGGTTGGTCAGGTAAACCTCCATCTGCACACCAGACTCTCACACTTTATGTTCTTGCAGAAAATCGACTTTGACGTCGAGACTACCTGCAACCATACCGCTGCCTCCAAGGACGCCATTCACGGCGCTTTAAAGTCCTTTTCTCGCGAAGACGTTGAACGCATGAAGGATATCCTAGCCGAGGCCAGAGAGAAGTCGAAGGGCCCGAGTGACAGAGTTGGTTGGCTCGCGGAAGAAACGCGGTAGGCTCGAATTTCCTCTTTAGTATGCTTTTGTACTGAGGCGTCCCTGAAGGCATGGGATCAAGGCCAATCGGGCTGGTACAAGGGGGTTTAGGGCGCCTGAAGTCCTACTGAAATGTGAGGACCAAACCGCAGGTATCTATATCTCGAGTGGTATGTTATCAAGACGAGAAAATTGACGCGACTCCCTGTAGCCTTGGACATCTGGTCAGTGGGAACAATAATGCTTTCCTTCTTGTCCGGCAAATTCCCCATCTTCAATGCGAACGACGACGTGGAGGCTCTCATGGAGATCGCAGCTATACTTGGCAAGAGAAAAATGGAGAAGTGTGCACAGCTTCATAGTGAGGGCTCTTCTGTGATTTGGGTCGCATCGTATCTCACTCGGGGCTATTTTTACTAGATAGATCTTTTATTTGCAACGTTCCGACCATTGAACACCCTGGCACCAGTTGGAGGGAGGTGGCAGAACGTCTCAACCCCTCCCTAGTCCCGCCTACTTCATCGCCGGCTCCAGGAGACGGCTATCAACGGTGCACGGACCCGCTTCTCCCCCTTGCATTCGACTTGCTGGAAAACATGCTGTTACCCGACATGACAAAACGTATCACGGCTCGGGAGGCACTCTTCCATCCGTTCCTCCTCGACCCTCTCCCTCTCCCTGAAGGGGTCGAGCCTCCAGCGGACCTGTACGACTGGCCAATGGAGACTCGCGAGTATCGGGATCCGGAAACAGACGAGGTCATTGTAGCCCAAGGCGATGATCTGTACGTCCCGCACCCGTATGGCGAAGGGGTTTGCAAGCGTGGGCATTGGCTCGACGAAGACACCGGAGACCAGTGCTGTTTCGTCGTTATAGACGACGGACTTCCCAAGGACGGGAAAAAGAAGAGTACCAAACACGTTGGCATTCCAGATGAAAAACGTCAAACGCGCCTTAAACGCCGTCTCGCCAAAGAGCGTGAGCTCGGGATCTTCCGCATTCAGTTGGACGAGGGAGAACCAGACGATGGTCACGATACGGAGGACCCAAACGGACCAGTCACAGGCCGCGTAATGAAAGTAAGGGTGAGGAAGCTAGCCGCGGGTGAAGGCATTGCCGTAGGGCTCGAGCCTTGCGAGTTTCATCAAAACGGTCTCATTGACGCGTCGTACTGGCATTCTCACCTCCGGCCAATGTTGGACCAGGAAGACCAGTGGATCGGAACAGACGACGAGAGGCATATGGATCAGGACTAGCTCGGCCCCGTTGCAGTGGAACTACATTGCCATTGAAACACAAGGAAGGATTGTAGAGAATAGCTAACAATCAGGATATTATTATAATTAATAGGGCTTGAACTTGCGTTTGGCTTTGAGCCGTTCGATTGCTTCCTTGTCCTGTTCGAACTTTCTTCGCTGATCCATAAAGGCTTCATGAAATCGAAAAGCTCATTAGGTCTCCGTAGCAAAGCTGGCTTCTGTGGAATGCTTACCAGATCGCTTCTTCTCCCGCACTTGGAACCGATAAAAGTCTTTGTGATGTATTTTCTCTTGGTGCTTCTTCAGCCTTTCTGCCGCTTCGTTCTCCTCTCCATGTTGAATGGCAGCCGCAAAGTCTTTGGTTACTACCTTGGGCCCCCGCTTCGGTCCACCCCGTGTAACGAGCGTAAAGCCGTCCTCGTCGACAATAGGGCCAGCTTTCTGCTTCTTCTCTTCATCCTCACCATCTTCATCAATCCCCATCTTGGCTCTCTCTCTCCTTTCACGGATGAATTCGTATGCCTGCAGAGAAGAATCTGCGTGCTGTTTCACAGCATCGAGCGTGGGTCGCAACGAGTCGTATTTCGATATGTAATGCGCCAAGCCGAGCGGAGGGTTTCGTGACTTGGGCCATTTTAACGGATTTTCAACTGGTTTAAGAGCGGCTTGGAGGGCATTGGGAGATTGGAATACGACGTGAGCTGTGTGTCCAGTAGTTCGGAGAATCCGAACGTCAGACGTTGGCAAAGGAACAATCTTCGGAGGTTGTTTCTTTGATAGTTTTCTTCGTTTTTTCTTGGGCCCGTCTACCTCCATATCTGAGTCTGAATCGCTGTCTTCTGCAAATTCGTCCGCCATCTCTTCATCCTCTTCGGGTGAGCTCGACCCCTCGATTTTTGAATCCGTCGCATGACTAAAACGGACCTCTTCCACTTCTCCAAAGGGGCCGAATAATTGCGACACTTCGCGAGCAGTCGCGTCTGGAGGCAGGTTTACAACGAAGAGGGCCCGGTCTTGGGGAAGAGCCAAGGTTGAGGGAGTATTTTGCGACGTCTCGTGTTTGCGTACATATATGTAATGGGTTGTCGCAGGAGGATAAGTGACTCGTATGACGTTGAAGCCGTTGATTTGTAATCCTTTGGCTGACGTTGATTGCTTCCCCATGGTTGGTATTGATCTCTGTAAGGGAAGGGAAATTTACAATCTCCTGAGCGTGTGATCCGACGCCACAATCTCCTCCAAAGTCCCCTCTCCCTCATCACAAATGTTGGAGATTCTAGCGGTGCGAGCCCCGTAAAGGCTAAATAAACTGAGAAAAACCAAAACCTTATGACTTTGCTTGAAACGCAGACTATGCGTATGTGGGGGCTTCACACCTACTATGGATTGTGTGCCCAATGCAAATATAAGCGTGGAGGTTAACTTAGCACGCATCAGACCAAGAGCAGTAATTGGAAGAAAAATCTGGGAGTGGAAGCGACGAGAGAAATGGAAATTTCTCTAGCCGGAAGTACAATGGTGTATCCTCTATAAGTTAATTCGTGTACACGAGGAATATCAGTGACGAGCTGTTCACGACGCCGGTGTTGAAGCATCTTGCATAGTTTCATCCTTGGGTTCTTCGGTTAGTGGCTGAGGCGTTGAACCCTCTGGGGCAGGCGATGGAGATGCAGTAACCGCTGGAAGGAGCTTCTGAATCCTTTGTTGGACATCTAGCATCAACTGTGAACGAGAGTCAGTCAACATCAGCGACTAACACTGAGAGTAAGGGTAGAGCTCACATTGCCAAGGTCTTCCAGGGGCTTAGCCAAGCCGTCGGTATCTTTTTGGAATGCTTCAGTTTCTGCTACAATCGAATTTCGCTCGCTGTCGAGTGTCTCCTTCTTTGCTTGTAGTCTTTAGGAGGTTCAAAGTGCGCGCGAAGTAAATACAACTTTCAAGTGGCGGCTGGTGGTACCGGGGCTTGCCTTTGTCGTTCTGACAGCTCGAATTGAAGGCGGCTCAACATGAGCTGATGTTCGTCGGCCATAATGTCAGGAGTTTGGAGCTCCTCGGGGGCGGATGCTTGAAACTCCTCTACATCATGTATTGGGATGTCTTGGTAGATGAAACTTGAAAGTGATGCCAGCATTAGCAACCCTTCGACGCCTCCCAGGGGTGGAGAAAGCCTACGCAAACTGCCGACACTTCTCAATCTCCCTCTCCAAATGCCTCTTCTCGTACATCAGGTTTTGCAGCTGCAAGTTCGTTGCATTTATCGCTGTTCGTACTTGCGCGGTGACTTCACGCTTGCTGTTGGCCGCGGTGTTGGAGTTCCGGTTGACAGCTCGAAGTTTAGCTATGAGCGCTCCGGGTTGGTGTTGTTGAGCCTGCGCCGAGTTCGGGTCGATGGCGAGTTGTCTGAGGGTGCTTAAGAGCGATTCGACAGAGGCATCGGCAGACATGCTACCAGGCGTAAAATCGACTTGGTCGCGGTGGTGGTGGAGAAGTCTCAACTTTTGCCACCGACGCGCTTCACGGAGTTAAGCGCACATATCCGCCTAGCTCAGCGGTTCACGAGAGTCGGTGACAGCGAAAACCGAGTTGATGCATTCTTCGGTGCAAGCCATTAGCTAACTGTACTGATACTGTTTTTGTCTTCGTGAGACATACCCCACTGTCAATTTTGGCGCGTGTTAGAAACCCGCAATCGTGCGAACAACGCCACAAACAAAGCTCGTTCCAAAAAGTCTCATGCCCGAGGCCACTGTCAAGGATGAAGAACCCGTCAACTCAACTCAACCATCTCAACTAAAAATCGGAACAGATGTCTACACTATTCCTGTCACAGCGTCACTAGCTGGTGGGCTGCTTGGATTCATCCGTGGCTCTCGAATGAGTTCACTGCGCTTTTTGGCGGAGAATGCGCACCGAGCACCAACAACAGTCCGCGGATGGTATTTCTACAACAAGACTAAAAATTACCGCGTATTACTAGGCGGGTTTAAAGGTGGAGGTCAGGAAGCACTTCGACTGGGAGCTGTGGGATGCGGATGGGTCGCGTTTGAAGAAGGATGGAAAGCGATTAGTACGCAAGTGCTCGGGGTCCCGCAACTATCGGCAGCGAAGGAAGTCGTAGCCGGAGGGGGCACAGCCAGTGCGATATGCGTGATTTGTGAGTCGTCCGGGTTGAGCTGAGGTTAATCGGTGACCGAGATGCACGGAACACTAACCCCGACTCCCCGTCCTTCGCGTCCGCATTTCGCTTCGCCAATTGTTTCGGACCTTGGTTTCACCCATTGTGGATGAACATCAGATCGACTTCCGCGCCGGACTGCGGTACAAACGATTGGGCTAGGATTAGCTGTGGGAGCCGCTGTGTCCTTGCTAAGGAAAGGGAAGGAACTTCTGGTGGAGAGGCGTGGCAAGGATGACGAAGGGCACGCTGACAAGACCGGCTGATGGATGTCCGCTTGGGGGGATCTGATTCGCAGAAGGGGGGATGCTCCACGTTGGGGGTGGGGGGATAATTGCGTCGGGTGTTCGGGGCGAGGATTGCGAGATGGACCGATGTCCTGATCCCATATGAACGGAGCCTCACACTAGCATTTTACCATCATCAGCCTCTCTCGTATCTCTCCTCAGTTCAACTTTGACCTTGCACTATCTCACATCACATCTAAACCAGTCTAATTACTGCAATCATGCTGAAACTCTGGTCTCACACGTCGAGTAATAATAACGACCAGACGACTCCCAGAGCAGAGGTAAAGAATCCCTTCGACTCCATCCCTACCACCCAGCAGCAGCAAGGCCAGCAGCCATCGAATCTGGGGAAGTCGTCGCAGCTACAGCCAGAGCAGTCATCTTCTGGGCTTGAAAAGCAGCAACAAGCGCCTCCAGGTTCACGCATGCCTACTACCCCAGCAACTTTACAAACCCACCATCTCCTCCATCTCCCACAGCAACCTCAAGATTCTTCCGGCCACTCCCGCGCTACAGGCCAAGCTCTACCCACCGTCGCATCTGCAACAGTTCTCCCAACCACTCCAAGCTCCCTCCAAGTCTCCTCGTCACAATTCAAGATGAAGCCCCCGCCGCTATCTCGCAACGCGACCGCGACAGCAGTCCCCACAGTCGCATCCACCAACACAACAGCAACCGCTCAATCCACCACCGCGGCCAGTGCTGCCACCACTGAAGATGGTGTGCCGCAATTTGGCACTAACGGTCAGACCAATGGTGGTCCCGGCGCCGGCCAGTCCAGGGGCCAGCTTCACGTCAAGCTCATCCAAGCTCGCGGACTCAACGTCAAATCAGTACAATCTCGGCCATATGTCGTCGTTCAGTTCGAGAACAACGAGTTCGTCAGTAGAGATCCAATATCCGATAAGGAGAAGGAAGTCAAAGGCGTTGCTCAGCCGTTATCGCGTAATAACTCCTCGACCGCTCTTACCTCCCTCGCTGCGAGCGGCATTGCTCGTGCGTTTGAAGCTGCTTCCAGAGCTACTGGAAGGCTGCCTCCGCCTCCACCCAGCCCTGGGCTGGAGAAACCTGCCGGTGGTTTACTCTTCGGATCTACCATGTCACCTCATAACCCGACTTGGAAGCACGAAGTGACTTTGTAAGCACCTCTCCCCCCCAGTCATTATCGACTCGATACTAATCTATTTTGCAAATAGCGATGTTACATCAGATCACTCGTTATTGGTTTTTAACGTTTACGATCGTGGGGTCGAGGAAGGCTTCCTCGGCTTCTTCGAGATGAAACCGGTTCTCGTGCACGATCAGACTGTCGATCAATGGGTCAAGTAAGTGGCTGGGAGAGAAGAAGCGTTCTGTATACTGATTTTCTCTCTTTCCTCTTAGACTCCAAGCGCGCGAGGGTGAACAAGTCACTGGTGATGTTAGGGTGCAAGTCACATACGAGCAGTTCAAGGTTCGGAAAACGAACCGCAATTTCGAAGCATAAAGCCCTGACACGTACTTCTACTTCAGACGAAACGTGTGATCACTCCAAGAGACTTCGAGTTCCTCAAGCTCATCGGACGAGGGACCTTCGGCCGAGTCTTCCAAGTCCGAAAGAAAGATACCCGCCGTATCTACGCCATGAAGATCCTATCCAAGAAGGAAATCATTGCCAAGAAAGAAGTCGCCCACACGATTGGCGAGCGCAAGATTCTTCAGACGTCTCTCGATTGCCCCTTCTTAGTCGGGCTGAAGTTCAGCTTCCAAACTTCTAACGAGCTTTTCCTCGTGACCGACTTCAAGAGCGGCGGAGAGTTGTTCTGGCACTTGCAGAAAGAACAGAGGTTCACGGAAGAGAGAGCCAGGTTCTACATTGCCGAACTCGTTTTGGCGTTGGAGCATTTGCACAAGTACAACATCGTCTACCGGTATGTCCGATCCACATATATTCTCGCCAAGCCGATCCACTCATTATAACATGTTATCGTTGATAGCGATCTGAAGCCAGAGAACATCCTGCTCGATGCGACTGGACACGTCGCCCTTTGCGATTTCGGCTTGTCCAAGCCTGACCTTGCGGCCGACCAACTTACGAATACATTCTGCGGCACTACCGAGTACCTTGCTCCTGAGGTTCTTCTAGACGATTCGGGCTACTCCAAGTTGGTCGATTTCTGGAGTCTCGGCGTCCTCCTGTTCGAAATGTGCTGCGGTTGGAGTCCCTTCTACGCCGAAGACACGCAGACCATGTACCGCAATATTTGCTTCGGCAAGATCAGGTTCCCAAGGGGCGTGATTGGCGAGGACGGAAAGCAGTTCGTCAAAGGGGTGAGTTTTTCTGGGCTCGTGGTTATCTCTCCTTGCTCGTGTGACTGAACTCTTTCGTACGCTAGCTTCTGAACCGTAATCCCCGTCACCGTCTTGGTGCTCAGCGTGATGCTGAAGAACTCAAGGAACATGCCTTCTTCAAGTCTATTGATTGGCAGGCGCTCGCTCTCAAGCAAGTCACCCCACCATTCAAGCCCAACGTTGACTCCGACGAGTCCACTGCCAATTTCGACCCCGAGTTCACCGAAGCCGATCTCAAAGAGCAAGGTATCGACTTTGACGGCGATGAGACCGAGGACGAAGTTGAAGGAGCGTTTGCTGGATTGACCTTGAACAACACGGCCAAGAATGGAGGCGCTCCTGGCTTGGTTGGCAGTCAAGCTTCCACCGCCACCACACTCTCCGCTGCAACCCCAGCCGACGGACCAGCCGGTGGTGTCCAGATCCAAGCCAAAGGGCAACAGGCTGGGAAGGGCCGAGGCAAGAAAGGTGCCGAGGCCTCAAGTCCGATCACGAGCAGCGTGCAGGAGAACTTCCGAGGCTTCACGTACATGGGCGAGTCCATGATCGGCCAAGCCGCCGGATTGCTTGGGCAAGATCGAGAGAAGGATAAGGAATGGAATGATGAAGACGATGAAGAAGAAGTACGCCCGGTTAACAGCGATGATGAATGGGAGGATGAGGACGATGCTGGCCCTGCGATGAAAGGTCGGAAGGGTCGGTTGGGCAGCGAATTGCAGATGGATTGAAATAATGTCGCCCTCACTTGGTTGGCTCGTTAAAGGACTTCTCTTAATGTCCCACTCGAAATATGTGTCCCCTGCTCTTTTGTTAAATTGTACTAATTGTAGATGAAGTCACCGCAAATGAACGGTTGTAATAAATCGAGTAATGAGCGATATTGGTAGTTTCATACCACTGCAGCGGAGTCCTCTTGTCGTTTTTGTTTGTCCGTTGAATCGGAGAAGAGCGCAGGGTTTGGCAAATGCATCGTTTCCGAAAATGGAAGGAACGGCTATTTGTAAGCTCCCGGAGTTAAAGTCCGTCGGAAGCGGAACGCGAGGCGTCAGCTAGGGAGGTTCACCACCACAGTAAACTACGAGCTACGTGACCCTTCATCGAATGGTCGAATGTCCTCTATGTTACGCCCACTTTGGGTCCAGTGGTGCTGATTCAGAAGCATATTGTTTTCGTGGTTGTGGTACGTGGATTTCAAAGGCGACTACTTCTTCTAATGGCCTTCTTTAATAAATCGAGGTCAATAGGACACGTCTTCTGCCGTGGTTGTATCAGGCAGCTCAGGCAACTCGGTTGCCCCACCTGTCGGTGGAGACCAACAACCCCATACGCAAACAATCTATCAAAAGCTGTGGTTTTAAAGCTCTTTGTGGACTTCTCGGATGTCAACACTTTGCAAACAAAGCTGGACGACACGGAGAAACAACTCGCCACTGCTCAGCT